>QNGE01010223.1:0-10729 GCA_008508345.1 Paragonimus westermani
TGTTGGCCTGCCTGGTATGAGTAACTCTTTCCAGTTTAGCCTAAAAGGTCATCGAGATGAGCAAGCCGTCACACCACATCAAGGTCCTGTGTTATGGTGACGGAATCTGGATCGTCACTGGCTTCAGAGAGGCAACTCACTGAAGCTTAAGGATCGCTTCTATAAGGCGACAATGCGGGGCTGTTTTCCGTATGACCGTCTAACTTGGATGGAAGACGTATTGTGTCTTTAAGTTTATGACCATCGTTGTCTGTGTTCGATGGGTGACGTCGGGTGACATCAACGGGTAGGCAACCAATCTGTTATGGAGCGAGCATCTGGTAACGATTTCCGTGCAAATTGTTTTGTTCAGTCTCCAGGTGTGCACACCGAGCACTCTGCCGATGTTGCAGCTGACTGTCGCAAGGTGCGAGGTGGACAGATGATGACCCGGTTTAAAGAAAGGAAGTCGTTCATCGATAGTTGGTTACCGAGTTCGCCGTCAACTTATTGAACATCTTTGTAGGATCAAGGGTGCTCTGTGGAGGAAACGTGAATTGACATAGGTCTGCGCCGAGCGTCAGCATCGCACGTCCATTCAGTAGACTGATGCGCTAGCGGACGTCGCCTCTGGTTTTTCTTGCATATAACTGAAAGATATCACGAGGATTCGAAGCAAACATTTAAGTCCTCAATGGCAAGAATCTCGTAGCATCGGATACTGAAACGGAGTCACCTCCACGCTATCTGCCACCTGGATGCTGAACCGATATAAGACTCAGATTAGTGACCAGTCTGCAGGACAACCCCCTCCCCCGCACACACTTGATACATACTCCTGGCATCCTCAAAGTGGAATTTTCAAGGCTTAATTATGCCAACCGGAAGAAGACGATTCTGCAGTTGTCTTGACCATTCTGGGTGGTTTGTAAGGTTTAAGGAATCTGCGGTTTCGAATATGGCTTGTCTCACGTTGCCCTAAGGGTTACATTTTCCCACGCATTACAAGTGAACAAGTACGAGCGGTTTGAAGTTAAATCTTCACCATGTTGTCTTCAACTAGATCAGTTGGGTTAATTCCCCGCTGTCCCGGTTTTACTGCGAAACATGTGGAGAAACGGAACGGCTAAACATTCTCCACTGCCTAGTGTAATAATGGAGTTTCTTTTTGTTGTCGGGTTTCCATAAACATTGCAATACACAACACGCCTTTCGTGCCTAGTGTTTCTCGGATTGAGCTTCATCCGTATTTCGTGTTCTCACCGTCTTCTGTTGTTCGCAGAGCGAAATGTTCAGGAAGGGTTCTGTTACGTGTTACTTATTGATTGTTCGTTGATATCTTACAGTTGGTATTGTGTCCCGGAGCAAGTTACAACACTTCTGTTTGCACTTTGAAACAAAAATTTTAGTGGGCCGCTGACGTTTAGCGAGACTTCCGCTGCATTTCGCAAACCGTCATCCAGGACAATAATTAGCCTACCGAACTGACAGACCCCTATTGTTTACACTTCAAGTGACTCATTGGGTGCCCCCGTCGGTCGGACTGGAGTAGACATAGTCCTCAGAACAGCGACATTGATAGGTTTGGTTCCTTTTAACATTCGATTATAAATGGTCAGAATATTTCAACTCTAAATCTCTGCAGTATCCGTTCTTTCTCCGACCGACTACACTAGTGACACTGTTAAGGATGTCTTTCACTAGAACCAAGTTGGTTTTCTTTTGTCAGCACATTGTTCCTATTATCGTCGCTTAATTGACAAATATTTGACCAGGTTGACTGTGAAGATGATACAAGCTTTTAAGACCTCAGTGTAACCGAAACACAATGATCTAGTCAACTCGTGTTCCAATCCTGACTGTTTTCATTTCTAAAAGCGGTCACATCCTAGACTCATAATCTTACAAAGTTTTGATTAGTTTTTCATGACAGTGTCGATGTTCTTTTTGTCATTTCAGAAGGTTTCCTATATCCGACGTTGTTTTCTTAAAAAGTTATTTATCGGGTGGTGATGGTATTAATTTGTCCTAGGATTCGCTTCAAATAATCACAGGTAGTGTTGCCTTTTTAATATATTAGCTTTATTTTTCGTTAACCACTCATCCGCTTCTTACCTGTTTCAGTTCTTGTTCTCCTTCATACCCGGGGCGTGTGAGATCAGAATTCACCGTTATGTCCAAAGAATATTCCAAACCCGATCCTTTCCGGATAAAAGCAGAAATCAAAGGCAAGAAGCAGAAACGTGCACAAGGCTCTTCTCACTATCGACCCAAAGCCCCAACTGAATTAACCCAGCTTCCATTTTTTAAAGGTTCCTGTTCCTCACATTTGTTCACCATCCGTTTTCGTCTCCTCCAGATGTGTCTCCTTCTGAACACCAGGAATTATTCATCAAAAAGCTACAGCAATGCTGTGTTGTGTTTAATTTCACTGATTCTACTTCTGACATGCCTAGCAAGGAGTTGAAGCGTCGGTTTTTGACGGAATTGGTCGAATACGTGTCAGCATCTCGGAATGTTCTACAGGAATCTACCTATCAGCCTATTATTTCCATGGTATATTCTGCGTTCTTAGCTTAGAATTAATGACCCTGATAGATTGCGTGTAATATATTTCGACCGTTGCCCCCCACCGACAGCTCAGATTTCGATCCCGAGGAGGATGATCCCGTTCTCGAGGTCTCTTGGCCTCATTTAATGGTACATTGATGATAGATATTAGGGTTAGATAACATCTTTTTTCCGTAGCATGTGTACGAATTCTTTCTACGAGTCTTGGAATCGCCGGAGTTCCAACCAAGCATTGCAAAAAAGTACATTGATCACAAGTTTGTGCTGCAGGTATATAACGACTTTGTCTAATCGTTCTCAAAGCTGCTAGAATTGTTCGACAGCGAAGATCCACGAGAACGCGAGTTATTGAAAACGGTTGTACATCGAATTTACGGGAAATTCCTTGGTTTACGGTCGTTTATTCGAAAGCAAATAAACAATATCTTTTTACGGTATGTAGCTTTGGTTCTATACAGTATCTTCCAGGTTCATCTATGAAACGGAACAGTTTAATGGTGTCGGTGAACTGTTAGAAATCCTGGGCAGTATCATCAATGGTTTCGCTCTACCGCTGAAATCGGAACACACACGATTCCTTGCCAAAGTCCTCATTCCTCTGCACAAAGCCAAATCTTTGGTTATGTTTCATCCCCAGGTATGCAATCTCTCTTCCCATTATTTATAAAACGCACTGTTTTGATCACGTGATTAGAAATTGGGTTAATGTGGCAGGCACTACCAGACAGTAGTTTGCCCTTCCACCACTGATATTTTGTTGCAAAAAAGGGGATCAACCGAGGAGAGTTTATACTCTGTAATTATGCTGCTGTACACATGCTAGAACTACTGGTTCAGTAGGATGTTGGGTGATGTTTGTTGTCACGTCAGTCTTACATGAATTTGTACTGTTCAAGCCTATTATGCGGTGGTTCAACCATCCGGGGCTCTGGCCAGTTACTGTGGGAATAACCACCGTCCTCAGCACTGAGCTATCTTGAACATGTCGGTAACTCTTATTGTTCACATTCCCAATGCTTTTTGATGCTCATCCTCAAACCGACACCTTACGACTAGTTTCACCCCTGTTTTTATCCTCATTACTGTAAGGTAGGTAAGTCGACGGAATTGAGTGCCCTATTTGTGTTCAGGAACGTTACCACTGTCGGTGAACGTGGCGCTGCTCAAACATCTGATGAGGGGTAATAATCTATTAGTTGCTTCTGTGCCTTTAAGGAATCCGATTTGCTCATTGTGTTGCCGATTTTCGTGTATTCCGAACAGCTCGCGGGACAAAACGACCCTTCCCATTTCTCAGTAGTTGGTGCACTCGTTTTACGTGGGTTTTCTCTGGAGGTAGAAAATACTCTCTATTCTCACACTCACTGAGTGCTCCTACCTTAGGATCACAGAATGAACGATTTCCCAATGAGCCTTAGAATTGGGATATTCGCCCCTTATATAACTTAAGCTTGTGGAAACGCTTCACACGGCATAACTGAGCCCGCGATGCAGAATAGTTGATATCGGGAGCCAGTTAACTTGCGATTGGACTCGCTTTTCTCAACGTTCCATGAGTCTGCGCTTCTTTGATTGTGTAGACTTCTGCTTCAGAGACTATTCCATTAGCATGGACGGCCTAGAGAAGATGGTTATTGTTCTGGGACTTTTAGGATGCAATAACTAGTTCCGTCTTGGTTGCACATTATGACCACCGGGTTTCCTGGTTCTTTCAAGCACGTTTTACGATATCGTATTCGGATAGGGGCGCGCCTCATAATAGTCGCTGTTGTACAGTGTTGGTAGCGTGCTTCAAGGGTTTTTCGTAGAAATGTTTCACAACACAGTGAGTCGGCTGACAACAATTCGAACTTACCGAACGAAGAGCTGTAAGTCGGCGTGTTTCATGCTAGTCTAAGATATCTGGTAGGATGAGAGCCGGCGTCCGTTTCTGGATTATCCTGTCTCGTTGACCGGTGGCAAGGGACATCTGCGTATGCTCGCCACCACAATCGGTTTGCGCTGCACTACTTGGGGTTCCAATTACACATCGTGTATTTAGTGTAAACCTGAAAGAATAAGATCAGGAGGCCTGTGAGTGAAGGTCTCTATAGTCAAGTGAGCAATGCTGACTGACCAAATACTAGGCTAGTACGAATAAAAACCTTTATCTCTCAAGATAAAAAAATAGAGACTTCAGTGCAGAATGAATTTCAATGTATAACTGTATATTACTGCGCTCTATATAGGATTAGGAAAACAAGTGGAAATTTTGACGAAGGAGCCAGATGGAAACTTCGGGTTATAACGCCCCAACAAAGCTGAGAACGATTAAGTAGGTTACCCCAATCCAAATTTCTGAAATGAAGATCGGACGGTTTACCAAACGAGGGGATCCATTGGATAATAGGAATGACAGATATGATTCAGATATTATAATCTGACCTGCGTGTCCTGACCAACATAGTTGAATAATCATCAGCGTAGGTTCTATCTCATCCATATCTGCTCGATACATTACTTCGGTGTTCGGGCCCGTGAGTCTAGGCACGGACTGAGACGTTTGTTTTCGTTGTTTGGGAAAAAGCTGTTGCGATCAAACTGGTCCCGTAAGTGAGCCTCATTTGAAGACACGCAACTAAATCTTCCAAAATCAATTTTTCAGGTCTAATTGCTGGACGAATAAACTTATGAAAAAGGCGTCGATAGGGCTGATATTTAGCTATCTCTGTGTTGCTGCCTGTTAGGGCGTTTAATGTTGTAGTGAACAAGGCATATTTCTCATCTCGCATCTTGCGTAATTAGCATGCATCTTCAAACCTTATCACTCATATCGGGCTACCAGTTTTGCTCCAGTGTAACAAAGAGGCCTCGGCCTCGTTACTTGTACAACATCGACACCCCGTCTTACAGACGTCTAGGTTTTACGGGTCTCAGAGGAGCACAAAAATGGGTGATAAAGTCCACCATATTGCAACGCTAGCTTTTTGAACGCGTACAATCGAGAGGCGGCATGTCGATGGCGAGATTTTCCAGGTACGGTCTAATTCTGCCTGTTGTCATATGCACTGAAGTAGATACACTGAAAGCAACCATTATGAAAGACTCATGAGGTCTTTAAAAACAAATGGCAATAGTCAACTGTGTATGACTTTATTCGGGGAGCTAAGAATTTCGTATCTGGCTTTCATCAGAAACATGGCAGCAAACTATAGCATTCAGAACAACACCCGTCCGTAGTGGACGAGGTCGTAGTTTTGAAGTAGTTCCTTCTCCTGAATGCATTTTGACATAGAAATAAAACTACATATCCGATATTGACCGAAATAGCATTTCATACACTCGGAACGTACACCGATGTACAACTTAAATGAAGATTGCTAGGAGAAGAAGGGAAAGTGTTTCCGTACAGTCGATAACTAGGACGTCTAGTGGAGTAACTCACATTGATTTGTACTTTGGCGTTGTTTGCTCGATCTTATTCTATTGGTAGTAATATACCGTTCGCTGGTACGTCGATTAACTCTTCTTTTACGGTGTTGGAAGCCCGTTTGGCTCATCTTCTTACGGGGATAAATTTCAGACTGCAATATCCTGTCCTATTACCTTGATTCTCTGTCCACTTATCCGATTGGAGGATCGTGGGTGGTTTAACGCCCATACAGTCTAGTTTAGGCGTAACTTGTCTGTGTCGGACGTCTGTTTTGCGCCCGTCTCATGATTTATTAAAACTGAACCAGTGACCACAGTAGATGGAAGTGACCTCAAGACAAAGTGTGCGTTTTAACTATTTGCTTGTGCTACGTATTTATCCATTGGTAACAGAAGCGAATTAAACGTAAAACTGTACTCTTCGTCTCGTTTTTGTTCATTGCTTGTTTGGTACTCATTGATCGACGTCGCATGAGTCTGAGCGCTAGTGTCCGGCTTGTGTCGACTGTTCGGGGTTTATATCTTTGTAATGATTTGCATATGGATCTATGTGTTCTAAACCATCGATGTATGGACAATCGACTTGGCAGATTCGTTTAATTATCCGGTTGTTTTTTTTGTGATCGTTATATGGTCTTGCGGACAGAATGACGATTCACCATGGGCGTTCGATGCTCTTTATCATCATCAATGCTTTGCATTGACCGTTTGCCAAAGTTGTGTTTATGCGAGTGTATGACTTGCATTGAATGCTCTCGCTACCTTCAAAGTGTCGCGTTATGAGCTCCCAATCAAGGGAGCAGGAACCTGAGCGGCACTACATAATCTCAATTTATTGAAAAATCAGCACGTCTTTATAGAGTAACAACAGTTGTAAGATATCCGCACCAAATTCAGTACGATTACAACTCTCCTGAGGAAAGCCACCCGAGGTGGTTGAAACGTAGAGTATTACAACTTGCTCGTAACGTTGTGTTATTCCCAATCTGTGTATCAGTAACAACAGTATTTACGATNGCTCGTAACGTTGTGTTATTCCCAATCTGTGTATCAGTAACAACAGTATTTACGATTGCTATTAAACGGTAGGCGTCCCCTGGTTTTGATTGGCCAGTTTATTGCTGTGTTGTTCCATGCCATTGCATCCCGGAACTCGATTGTTTGAAACAGATACGCATTTAACAGCAGCTAATCACCATCTCTGTTTGGTTGGTGCCAGTTTGACCATAATTCCGTCTGTAGCAGCTTTTGCGCGAGCACTGACTGGTTTAACCCTCTCCACTCAAGAAACCGCTCCAGTCTAAACTCTCTACACAAAGAGCATTATTACTGATTGGGCCAGCCTCACTCTTATGCCCCTTATTGCTGATAGTCCGCTTAAAATTATGGAACATTTCGCCCAGTCAATTAACAACTCATTTGCAGGCTGTTCGTGTCGTTTGCCTTGACAAAGTCCACGGATCAGTGCGTGCACATAGTGGTTATTTATGTCATTTCATAGTAGGATTTGTTGTCAGCGTTTACCGGCCACCTGTACCTGATGAGTAGCGACCACTGCGAAGTCGGTCCCACGTTTGTGACGAGTTGTAACCACCAATCACATGCAACTTATGCCCTTTCCCCGATGAGGCTTTTAGCCGTGTTGATTTGGGACGGGCTTGTTGTCTTCGCCAATTTTAGTCGTTACTGATATCCGAACGATACCTGATTGTTCTTGGAAAAACCTTGCACAACGTCCGCGCGCGATTATTCCTGTCGCGTCTTTGATAAAGGTGATCTGCTTATAATGGGTTTTTTGAGCAAGTGTTCTATGTTTGGTGGTTGCTGTCTCCCCTAGTTATCGGGCATAATTTAGATTTTGTACACTTGAACTGTGCGTACCACTTTGTGGATTGTTGGATGTTCACAGTTGGCGGTTTTTTCAGTTTCTGTTCGTCTCTTTTGTCTTCGTTCGACTTAACGGTTAGTGTATACACTGCAGGTTGTCGGTGTGCAGATGAAGTTTCGTTCGTTTAGATGTGTATTTGCTTTGCAACACCATAAACGTGAATTCCGAAAATAGACAAGGAATCCAGATGCATTTTGGTTTAGTATTCGAATTATGTGATTAACCCCATATTTGGGGTCTTAGGTGCATCCTTGGTCGAAAACGACTTATCATTGGATGAGCTATATGTGATAGTTCGTTCTTTTTCTCCTCACTGACCATCAAACCTTCTAGAAGCTGTAAATCGTTTCAACTTTGTAGGTAGTCTTATTTGCCGGTAGTATTACTGATGAGTTATCAGGAGGAATATTGAAAACGCCCATTGCATTCGTTGTATGTAGTGTGACGAAGTATCTGGTCGTAACTGAACACAAAGGTGCATATTGCCTGCATAGACCAAGTTTGTTATGTGGTTTGAAAAATGTAACTCGTTTGCAACGAAACTGTGAACAAGGTGTGACCAGCACTCTTTATCGATTAGCCTGCATCAGGTTGAATAATCGCATGTACAACGCGATTACTTGCCAGCTCTCATTTGGGAAAACCTTTTAGGCACCTGTTAGTGTCCATCGAGACCACCAACAATTGAAAAATGCTACGTGATAGTCAGGCAACGACGTGGTCAATAAAAATGAAGGCCCTGGCTATTCTGTCGGTGCTGGTTTGGCTGGTGTCTACCACTCTGATGGGAACTTGGTGATCATTCAGACAACCGATTGGAAGTGCTAAGGTGACATCTTGCCACAAGTAGTGATGCGCCTACATCCACTCTTTTGATGGCTCTTATATTTAGTATTCAGTCTCGTTTTTGTTCCATCTTTCTTTTAATGCTTTTTTCCGTATGCCAATCCTCGTTACTGTTATTGTTGATACCTACGTCACACGGATAAGCTACACAAACGTGCCACAGCAAGTGGGGAGGAAAAATATGGGTTATGTGAAGTAAAAAGGAAGGATGACGTAGATAGAGGAGAGAGAAAAGGCATTCACTGGTGCGCACAGAGGTTTGCAACACGAATGCCATACTAGACACAGTCCTTTACCAAAGATGTCCATTACCCAACCAAGAGGCCAGAGGCGCCCTGTTAAGACAGACCTTAATGTAACTGTTCTTCTGCCTTCCTGCTCTGAACCCAAGTTATATGCTAGCCGTCAGGCTAATGTTTCCAGCCTAACCTCCTCACTCACAAACAAGACAGCATAGCAGGCTGTGGGTGTACAGTGTATCCAAACGAACGAATCGTGAGACGAAATCGCTATGTTTACTAGTCGACAGGATCTACCCGGCTCGAAAACGTTGGCGGACTTCTTCATTACCGAGGTGGTATTCCCACCAAACGCCACTAATGTTTCGGAAGCATCACTAGTCAAAATAAGCAATTTGTGAACATCTCCGGCGTGAATTAGTCACGTCTCGCAGTCGTACAATCAGATTGCATGTAAAATGACATACACTTGGCCTTTCACCGAAAGACCATGTCAGTGCCACGGATGATATTAGTTTGCAAACGCCATTCGGACTTTAGCTGTACGATTTGTGGTATTATGTTCATTCCACCAGTGCTCATGCAACTCCCGCAGTACACTAACTTACTGATCACCTCCAGTGGCCCACCCGCAATGATGAAATTACAGACTGAACCTCGCACATATAAGGTACAAAGGCCTTATCATTGTGGGTGGCTACAACCTTTATTTTGTCAATGACGATCCTGGTTTCTCGTGAACCCTTACAGATTAGTTCAGTACTGTTTGCATACTCTACCTCTCGAGGTCTGATGTCTGTGAGTCTTCTGGGCTGTCTTCCGCTACAAATTTGAATAGGAAATGGTGTGTTAGACAACCATGTTGCATCCCACCTGAGATGCCGAAGGTAGGCATTAAGCCTCTATAAGTCCTAATCCGACCCGAGGTCAGACAGTAACTTGTTTCCAGTGCATCGACGTACTTCTGAGTACGCACTTCGACAAACATTCCCAGTGTGCAGCCCCGTTAAGTGAGTCAAAGACTCCTTTGCTATCTAACATGGTAACGGGTGCTGACCTTCTTTGTGAATGGCGGAGTGTAAACATATGGTCATTGCATTCACGACCTGAGCGAAACACAACTTACTCCTCGTGAACTCATTTCTTATTCATTTTGCTCTGTCTACGAAATGCAGTGTCTGTACACAGCTTCGTCTGATAAAAGTTTGTTTACTCCCTCAGTGATTTGCAAAAGTAGCAAGTTGCAGCTCCGTTAGTGCTCGACTGTGCTATCCGCTCGTAAGGTTCTATTGGAGCCAGCTGTGGAGGCCAGATCATCAGAAGTCTTTTTATGGTGTCAGCCTATGCTTCAATTGACTGGAGTGATGTTCTTATCAGGACGTGTTATATTTGTAGCTGGCTGCTTGAGTCAACACATCGTCTTAGATGGCTATGCTAACACGCTGTGTGCGAAACGGAGCACTCTGCTGACGGTGCGCTCGACTGGTGTAGGGACCGAGTTGAACAGATGGTGACCTGTCGTAGAGAAGTGATGCCACTCATCAAAAATCGGATTCGTCTCTCGGTCAGGAGACTTCGCAACTCGCGGATTCGGTGGCTGCGACGTTCCGTCGCAGTGAGACTGGACCTTGACGTGGTGTGACGGCTTGCGCATCTCGATGACCTTTTGGGCTAAACTGGACAGAGTTACTCATACCAGGCAGGCCAACAGGTAGAGGTCTGACAAACCACAGTCTCCTGGTCCTCCAGGTTGGGGGTTGGAAGATGGTTGGCATCTCTTCCTGAAAAACGTACC
>QNGE01010224.1:0-10727 GCA_008508345.1 Paragonimus westermani
CCTTCTTTTCGATCCTCGTCGGTGATTAGGTATTATGAAGTTCAATGCCTACATGAATGCGGGTCAGCTTGTCCCCTTGAGAACTCATCGCATATAACAAGACCGGAATGTGGATTACCAAGCCGATTGTTGCGCGTTGAGTAAGATGAAAGTGCTGCTGGAATAGCTTGATTGTTCTTAGTGAGATACATTTTCAGAGTGTTCTGTTCAAACCCACCGCCTCTCAGTCAAATTTCTCATCACTGTCCAAATCAGACTTAGTTTACTCCACTGCGAAACAACATTTGTGGCTGGTTCTTCTTCGCGGAAGATTCTGTTAGTCAAACCTTCCGGTTTCCTTGTTCGAAAATAAACGAGGGTTGAACTTCCGGTCGTACAAAGTGCACTCAGTTATAATGAACTTCGAGGGTAGCAAACTACCTTGAGGAAAATGTAAGTGAGGCCATCAGACTATTGTCAAACGGAAACAGCGATGAATACATAGCAGTTGGGGTCTTCGATTACTTATCAGTTCATAAAGTATTGGCCAACAACATTTTATATTATCACTCTCCAGATGATATTCTTCCTTTATACGACCGTTCTGACAAATGTCAGCCAGCGACAACACTGTATCCCACAGTCATTTGTACAGCCAAAAATCGCTGCCGTGTTTTGGTTGAGCATCACCTGAATAACCATTAGAAACAGCGTGGCAAACAAGCTCCCTCAGTTATTCTTCTTCAGGCTAAATGTGTGATATCTATGTAAATCGCCAGTTTTGTCAAGACAAATTGTACGAAGTATGTAACTAGCCTGAATGGGAACAACCACACTGTTGTTTAACTAGAGTCGACGCTTTGACACAGTTAATTTCGAATTGCGATGCAGGTGACATCATAGAAGTTTGATCAGTCGGGACAGAAGTGATAGGCTGAGTAAATCGGCACAGTCCGAACAAAGGCCATCTGGATCCATTGGGGAAATTTGTCCAGACCCTTCGTGTACCATGGTTTCTTGTCATCTTCTTAGCGCCGACGGACAAGTTGAACACAATATTACCATGTTATCCACGCTCTATCGGGAGACAGGTAGTCAGTAATTTTGACAGGTCTCCAAACGGGTGATTTTTACAAAGCCTACAAACGCAAAACTATTGGAGGTTCCTGGTGGTTAATATACAAATATATAAATACGTATACGTATACAACTGCGTATTCTCAAGCGAATGTTTCAATACGTCCGTTTAACTCAAGGAATAATCGAGTAGTAAACAAGCTTATTTTCGGTGTTCCATCGTTAGGCTAAATACAGCAGATTTATTTGCGCTCGACAGATTTGGTAGATAATACACCGCTGAACCAAGAGATCTCAATCGTCATTATCTGTCTGGTTTTGTTTACTATGTGTTCGCGCACCTCTATGTTTGCTGTGTCTGATAAAATTCTTCTACCGCTTAGCGCTTCGCTACACATTTCCTCCTGCCATACCATAAATCACTAGGCTAATCGTCTTCACCTAGCTGTATACACTAGGCAGTCCATTTGGGAAACAAACCAGTCATGGAATACCTGTTGTCAGCAGGGTCAAAAGGGCATTTTATAACATTTGTGAAAACAGTGCACGGTAGAACTATAGATTATTCTGGATGTTGCTGTTCACAAACATTTCTGAGCGGCTCGTGATGATACTTCTATTGAACCTGAAGTTCACATTGTATATTGGCAGATGTCACGTTGCCATAACAGATGGATTGTCGGACCACACCCCATTTAAACGTCCGTAAGTTTTCTACATAATATTCATCAACATACCCGATACACGTAATGAACTGTATGATTTATTTTTGTTACAGCCACGTTTAAATTGTGCAACCGTCAGTTGGTAATCAAATGCTCGTTCATTACAAGTCAACTGATTTTTTGGGAATACGAAACCCAAAAACAAACCGACAGCTGCAAACGACGACTTCACCCGCCTTTCAGCGGATTAGTCACGATACAGCAATTCTCAGGGCAGCTTTGACGAAATTTTTGAGGTAGGCAGTGTCAATAATAGAGCTATCACCGCCAGCGTCGTCAGAAGGCTGAATATCCCGTAAATGAATCACACACACCCAGAGTTCGCATTTTACAACAACCTGCAAATGTAAAATTGTTACTGTATATCGAAAACCTGGGATACACCAAACTGTTTTCTGGCTTTTCCTAAGAGGACGCGCAACGTGAGGTTATTCTATATGTTATTCGAGCGTATTATTGGCATCTTTGGTCACCCCGTGATCTTCGTCACCCATACTGGATTGTGTTTTGGCCGACCCAAGCAGTCGGTAATGGAGTTTTGGTAATCCTGTAGTATCAGATGATTTAATTAGCTGGCGCAACATTTTTCAGTTGATCAGAATCTAGATTGGTTTACTTTTCTCCGCTTATGAATATTGATTCGACTAATAGCATTTAGTGCGTGGAATAGAAGAGACGGAATGCAGATAAAATTATAAAGTGATTAAAATGCGAGGCCGGTTATTGTTCGAATACAGACAACTCCAGGTCTGTACAAATAATTAACTTCTATTAAATGAATTTGAGATATTCGGCTGTTTACTACTTGAACGCCATCCAAACTTGTTTGCTGCTTTCGTATTTAGATATGCCTTTCAGCTGACCCAATCGGGAAGAAAGCACTGAACTGGGGTTACGCATTTGAAAGAGCTCATCATTCGTGCAAATCCTGGTCGTAGCGAGATGGTGGTGTTTGTATGATGAGCATCTCAGCCACATCGTCACCAAAGTGGCAATAGATATCGTACGCAAACTCCCAAGCGTTCGTGTTCGCGCAATTTCCAACTTGTCCGATAGTTCCGAAAGATAAACAGTCGTGATCGCCGGGTTCAGTTTAATCAACAACTCATGATCTGAACTTCTCATATATGTTGAAGCCACTGTTTTTACTTAAAAAACCAACTATGGTTTACGTCTTCACCAGAATTTTAGAGATTTGGATTATATCATATTGATCGCGGTTCTTGCACTCAAATGAGACTCTCAGCTAGTTTAATGATTCCTTCTGAAGTGGGTTAACCCAAAGGAGCATTGGAATGCGAAGGCTGTGATCAGTCGAGCGAGTTGTTCGATTATTTGTTTCTGATTAGACAAGAACAACAGACTTCCGTACATCAATAAGGTAAGGACGGTCAAACATTCGTGACACATCGCCGCTAATTGTCGTCTATCTCAACTAACTTCAGTGTTTCACAGTCCCCTCAGCTCTTTGTCATCAGTAATCTCAGAAGAGATTTGGAACAAAGGTAGCCAATTGAATTACATTTGTTTCTTTTCATACTCATTTATACGTCCTTTCCGTTTAGGACTCAATATTTGCTCCACCATATTTCGGACAGTACTACCCCATATCACGCTTTAGCAGAAACGTTTCCATAGTGTATATTTTTTCACAAGATATGAAAATCACAATCAGTGGCGGTCACAAAAATATTGGCTTTTTTACGTCTTGAAAATTACATGACTGTCTTTGTCTATTCTTGATTCAGGAAGGTAACCAAACGTACTGTTTTCCCATTATAAGGTGGTGGACTTCAAACATCATTCTTTTGTGGATACATTTCAGGAAATGCTGTATCATCATTACGCCACGCACATAACTTACGCTCTGAAATCTTAACCCGACCGCCGTGGTTTAGCCTGGTTTGTTATTTTATTGAAATTATCCCAACCATTGAACATGTATTGTAGTGTTACACCTGCGTCTTGCAAAAGTTGTTCCCTTGATTGAACAGCCACATCGACGGGCGTTTTAACAGTATTACCTTAAGTAACTCTTCCTATTTTTGTTTCACAATAGCCCATTTGTAAAGTTCTCTTCCCGTGCAGTCTTTCTGTTTCCGAACGATCGTTAACCCTTGGAACCACAACCATGCAGCCCGGTTTATTAGTCCCTAATTACATTTTAATACAATTGTCAGTTTGTACCAGTGAAACTTCCTTTGTTTCGTATCGAGAACCCCCAGTGACCTAGGTGAACATATACGTTTTTCATACACCTACGCATTAACTGCACCAATTCAGGCCCGAATTTATCGTCTGTCTCAAGTCAAAACTCCACTACCAGAGAAGTAAGGAACACAGCTATCCCGATTCATGAGAAACGTAATCATTATTCAATCACGCAGTGTAGCTTAGCCACAAAGGTCAAACTGACACCAAACGATCAGAAGCGACTGGCGGATAATGGCGTAACCTAAAACTAATGTGTAAAGATGGAATAAATGTTTACGGATCAGCTAATGTGCGGGTTGTTTTCCATAAAGACGATTTGTAGATTGATCAATCAAGGGTAGAAGGGCAATGCTGAATTGGAGTGCAATGAACTGACAGACTGAGGGAGTTCAACTGACAAGAGCGAATGTGGAACGACACAGCTGACTCGTGAATCACGATCAAAGAGGGTGGGTCTGGAAAACAGGTAGTGAGACTGCTAGGCGGCCAGATCGTTGCAGCGCCGGCGACCAAGCGCCACTGTGTGAACTACGTGAAAATCACAAGGTTACCTGAGCGGTACGCATTTTGGGTTAAACAGAAAAGCTATGGAGAAAAAGTGCAAATCAGTTCTTGTTTATTCCACACATCTGTGTGGTCTGTAAGTTGCGTATTTTGGTGATTGGCATGAAAAGAAAATGGGGCAGAAAATAACCAACCTAAAAGAACTGTGTTCAGAAAGTGTAGAATCTTTGCGAAACTATCAAATTTACTTAGAGGGTACGTTAGGTTATTGAAAGATCTTTCGGAAGGTTCCAAAGAACAAAGCTGTCTTCCATAATGCAAATTCCTGTGATAATTTTAGCTAAGATACACCGAAATGAACCTTATCTGTTACTGTGCAACATAAGCGTGATTATATGTAAGGAATCGATTGTGCGTCCACCTTACATAGAGTTTTAATGAGGCCGCTACTATGGTTAACTTTCATGGGCTCAGTCCAGTATGAAAGTTGGGATATGTATTCGCTTTTTGAGGGTTACATTCCTTTGATCTCAGAAGTCAGTATCTGGCAGACTGCTTTTTTCACTGTGCTGTGGTTGTATTTAAAGCTGCATTTGCACTCCAATATTAAACTTAAAGCAAGCTGACTCTAGTGAGTACATTGTTATGATAAACTAGATAGATTTGTTATCGGCAAGTTCAGTAGTTGAGCAAGAAGTGTTACGAGAAGACACCAATTAAAAACACACTTTCAATGAACCTGTTGAGTGCAATGGACATAGTGCATTGGAATCCAGCACCACCAGCTGATTGCAACTGGATGATAGTATTAGATACGGGGACATTAACACAACGGTGAAGGGTGGGGAATTTTCGTAAACTGGACATCACACACAACTGTGAGAGTCGCGTATACTTTTCACACAGTCACTTTCGAAAGAACAACGCTCGGTTTATATAAACCGAAATCCCTCATTATACATCAGTAATCAACTTACCGCGTAACTAGTTAACGACTTATGTGATTTTAACCTAGAGAGAAATTCTAATCGTGAGATCATCGGTCTGAGTTAACAGGACAATTGTTGTGCCTTCCTTAAAGACGACTAAACAATCTAAGCGCCATACATGAGTAAACGTGACCGATCGTTTGTATGTGGTAACTCGTTACTGCCCAATTAACGACACAGTATCCAGCACGGTTGTCATATGAAATTGTCGTTGGACTTGACATCACTAAAGTGACGGGGCCTTTTGTTCCTGACGAGCCCTGACAAAGTAAAACGCGCGTCTGATGCTTCCTTTCCTAAGGGGCTGAATGAAGTCGCTACGGGACTACACCAACCGAGAGTACATTTGAATAACACTGAGGTTACTTTAACCGAAATCGCAGTTTTTAGATAATTAGTGAATAAAAACTCTGCAGTTCGTTTCACCTCGAGTCAGCTTTGACTAACGACGAGTTTTTAAACATTGTCAAAGCCACCAGTCCCAAGAGAAATGCTAATGCTCTACTTATAGCTCGCACACACCACATTTCCACTGATAGGTTCACCAAAACAACTGGCATCGTGCTTCAGACATCGGAGTTAGCACGCAAGACTTAATGGGTTCTGATACTAATAAGCCTGAGAGAACGACCTTGAACAGGAGTTCGAGCCTAGCCTCGAACGCTGGACATATGGGTGTTCCGATTATATAAATTTGAAGAGGGTGAACTCTAAACCGTTGCACCAAAACTGGCTCCGCTGAAATGGGAGAGCCCCATCACAATTCACTAAATTACTTACGATTCACCATGTTGACATTGTTAGTTCCCGGCTTAAACTGCCTGGGAAATAATTTTGCGCACTTGTCTCTCCGGATCTCTAGGTAGGTTATTGAGTGACGCAGAATATGACATTTCTGAGATCTTACGTCGCTCTGTATTTTAGCTGGCAGAGTATTCGTAGATTCGGGCGAGTTGGTTCGACTGCAGCCAATATTCGAACTTCTGTACTTGGGCTCTGCCATAACTTAGCAAACCTTCCAAGCTATTTATGATCAGTACTAGTATAAGGTTTTCGGCGAATTGTCAGGAAACATTCCTCTAATTGCTAATTTTCTAGAAAATCTTCCTGGTGATAATTCGCTCATCGAATCGTTCGTGTCTGTTCACCTTCCTCTTCGTTCTCCCTCCATGACTAAGCTGTTAGCCTTCCTTGCAAAAAGTATTTCATCAAAAAAATTTCCTCTTAGCGTTCATATAATTTAGACTGACGACAAATCTCTCGCCCGAAAAGAAAAAGTTACTAACGAATTCCATTTTTCGAGACTGATTTCTTATTTGTGTGCATCAAGTAAATCGGAGTTTTGTTTAAAAACACTTTTCCTGCTCTGTTATTCAAGCCGAAAACGAGGATTTTTCCACCTGAGAGGGCAGTGAATTAAAAAATACATAGATTCCGTTCAAAATCCTTTCTTATAGATTATTCTTTAGGAGGTGTTTGAATGACAGTTAGCTCTTGGGGTCAGTAAGCGTATTTGTCCTTCCCTCTTGGCTTCAGAAGAGTAGCTGGTATTTGAAGTTGGGGTTTTGCCACTGAGAGTGATCTTTAGCTTCATCTTCCGCCAATTTATCCATGGAATTTTCGTAGGAACTAACGTTTTCAGTAACTCCGAGGAGTATCGTCAATGCTTCTGTCGCCACGTTATTATTTGCCAGCAGTGAATGGAAGTACGATCCCGTTGACACTTGGTCCTTCTGACGGTAAATTGTTCCGTCCACTTAAAACTGGATGTTTCTTGCGTGGTTTGTTAGCAGTTGCCCAAGTACATCTTTAATTGAGCTCCAGTCCAACCTCCAACTAGTTAGCAAAGAACGCACGTCAAGAAAGTGGCTTTATTGTTCCTGCATTCTACAACCGGTAGGGTCAAGGAAATCGAGTGCAGCTTCCGCGAACCTTATTGGTGGCTTCAGTAATATTCATCAGCAATTCTTTCAACGGACAATACCGGCGGCTGCTTGTATCATGAATCAAGCATATCGGCGATCCACCCTTGTGAGTCTTCCGTAAATCGTATGTAACGTGCTGTCGGAACCCGCGAGCGCGCACGGATCAAAGTTGGGTTGTGTAGCAGAGGGTGCTGCTGTGTTATTGGCGCCGTTCTAATTTTCGTTCATGTGAGTCGTGTGCATTGTTTAGTCAGCGTTCGGCTCATGCTTGTTCCTGTTGTTTCCTTATACAGGACTGCTGGTGGAACAGCGGCTTCAGAAGAACACTATCTCCCGGTGTCCCCACGCTGCCCAAATTTTGTCCACAAGTGTTACGGACATTAAAAAAACAATCGGCTTGCACGCCCCACCTATAATTTGTGTTTTATGATTCCAGTTGATCAGGTCTGGACGATCGTCAAGGAATTGATTAAAAGAGCAGCTGCCAAAGTTTTGTGATTTCGAAGTGCGCTGCACACACCAGGTTGGCGTTGAACTTTGATTTTAATATGTCGCTCAATCCAAGTAAGGTGCGTGGTATATCGGTCTCTTTTAAGATGAGTTATTCTGTTCAGTGAACCAATTCCAGCTCCCTCGTCGGAATTCGATAGCAGTAAGTTATCGGTTCTCCTCAAATCAGCCTGATGAGTAGTTTGTTGATTTGAGCACGTGTTAACTCAAGTCGTTTTGGGACGTTCAGCACTGAATAAACTAGAAATTCAGACATGCTTTACTAACGTTCACGCTGGACTTCTGAGCTCATCTCAGCTTTAGGACGGCACAAGGTGACAACACTGATAGTGATGAGTTAACACTGAACGTACTTCGCCTAAGTGATTGAGGAACCAGGCATCATGCTTGTGCACTCCGAGCTGCATTGTAATTCGTTCAACAGCAAACACGCTTATTAGTACGGAAACGTGTTGAGCGTATGTTCTGAAGCAGCCATCCTGCTCAAACACGAGTGAGTTCACTGAAACATTTCTTTGGGTTGATTTTCGCGCCAGCTCACCGATTTTCTAATAGGTCGTTCCCGGTTTCTTCGCCACGGTACGTTCCAGGGACATGTTGGGCAGCATTTTGCACAACATAATCTTCGAGAGAACGGATTTGAGCAGACGTGTGTACATACATACTTCAGTGGATTTAAAAATGAAACAAATTTCGTTCTATATCAGCTCCATTCTGCATAACCGTTTCATCGCATTTAGAAACCAACCATATGTTCCGAATGGATAGCGGCTTAGTCGAGTGTATCCGTCAGCACCAACCAAACTGGATCATTAATGGGGTTACCCATATTATCAGTGATAGTACATCTCGTCAAATCAGCGACTTCCTCGGTTAAAGAGGGAACAGTTTGGTGGCCAGATGCGAATTCTGGCCAAAATGAGGAGATCAGGATTCGATGAAATACTTCAATGAAGTGAATAATGGATAAAAATTTAACGCTAAAAATTTATCAACCCGCAATCAGAGAGTAGGACAAATCATTGTGAATCAGTTCTGTCTACCACACAGCGTGCTAATTCCACACTTCCGTTTTCACTCACGATCCTACAAATGTTTACCATGTTCCAGTGAACGGAGGCTTGCCAGTGCAAAACACGTGAATTGATCTGTGAATAGTGCGAATTCGGTAGGCTGATAAGTTTTGCTTCATGAAGCCAAACCCTTCCAAGACTGTTTCTGTTTTGAATCAAACTTCGCCTCGTTCCTCTGCTCGTTGCACTGTTCGGTCAACGAGTTCTTTGTGGAAGATTTGCTTTGTTCTCAAATCGGGCGATCTGAGATAGTTACAGCATTTGATCTCACAGCTCAAGTCATTTTTGCACAGGATTAGTGCAACGGGAGATTAGGCATCTTCTACAGATGTTAAATGTTTCATCAAAATGACGCGATTAAAAAGCAGTGGACTTTGATGGACTGGCTGACTTGCTGGGCCAGCACTGTGCCAATTAGTGGGAGATGCTGTGAACACGTACAGATTTGAGTTCACAACTGGACAGCGAACGAATTACACTGAGACTCAGTTGTTGTTGTTGTTGTGGTTACGAAAGCACTTTCAAAGTACTACTAGTGTTCGACCGAAAAATCTATGCACATCGTCCATTTGGAAGATGCATCAACCTAACATGGTGACTTTGTTAATCATAGTTACATCAGTGACATAACATGTGATATCGGACCGTTAATGAAAAATCACGAAATCAAATTACATCTGGTTGACACTGTGTTATCAGAGTAGACCTTAACGCTATTGTGGATGCAGTGTCACGTGACGTACAGCTTAAACCTACTGACAATGTGAATATGCAGAAATTATGGAATTTGACAAAAGTTTGGGAGCGCTACAACTACTGCTGCGTTCTGCTATGATGGAAGATGATGTTGAATCAACGTGATAGCCAGTGTTTGGTTACTGGCCACTAGTCACTGTTCACCACTTAATGACCATGTTCAAGATTCACTGATCTATAACCATTTTGAGAATGCTGGTTTATCCCACATTGACATTTTGGGGCAGTTCAAGCTATAAATGTATTCCTACAATAGCTAATCAAATGTTAGCAGGCTTGGTGATAAAATAATAGACATATAGTTCTAGATAGCTTTGCGAGTTATTCTACGTCCTCACTGTTTAACAATGTGTACATTCACATAAAATCAATTAATTCCTGGGTTGTGGGCTAGGTGTCGTAGACCCATTAGTTAATTGGTTGTTCCATCGTGAAGAACGATCTTGTGCGTTCTTGTCTCCATGTTGGCCGAGAAGAACTGTGATGGACGGTTTGCAGATGTGATTGGGCGGTAAATGGAAGTGAACAATCACATTTGAATGAAGGCACCGGTGTGCGATTACACTAGCAACAAGCATCGGACGAAATCGGAATGAGATTTCCCCAGATATACACAGTTAGTAACGTTTTAACAAGAAGGGTGGTTAGGAAACTTATGTTGTACGTTATCCGTCGCGTATGTTGAATGTAATTTTTAAACTCACACAACCTTAACGTGGACTACTTAACATAGGCATCTGTGCATGAACCGAAATGTTTCACATTGCTCAGGTCATCCACATGGAAGAAGAGTGAGAGCGCATTTCTGGGTAATCCTTGTCCACTCGACATGCATCGGAAGTTTATTCCCAATCGATCCTACCGTCTTAGTGCTTTCCAATCAAGAGNTCAAGAGGGGCAACTTCTTGTGCTGAACGTACTACAGTCTCGTCTATACGGCCCAAATCGTGCTCTTTCACTAGCGAAAAATTTCTC
>QNGE01010225.1:0-10723 GCA_008508345.1 Paragonimus westermani
GTAAGAAGTTTTCGATGAAACGTCTAAACACTTGGAGGATTTGAACAATCAAAGTGCTCGTGCAGTGGTCGTTTTGATGATCATCGGGTTGTAACTTGGTTGACAATCATGTACAGATTATACGCGTTGTTTTTTGCTTCGGATGTGGTTGGAATCTAACCTGTCCGTCGCTATCACACATTTCATCATATTAAGAGCCAATGCTGATATGTGATGAAAATGAGACGGTTAAACGGCCTAAGAAATTTTCACTTTTTATATGAACGTGTTAAAATCTCAGGTAAAAAGAAATAGTTACACGATTTTGCTCTCACGTCATGGCAAACGTTACTAGTCGAAAACTGTCTCTGCTCAGACCACCTATGTGAATCTCAGTAACAACACCTCAATGGCCTACTACGATTGACTCTTTCCACGCATGACTTCGAGTGTCAATCACTCCCATTTGTAAACATATGTATGCATCTACATTCTCTAATGTTGCTGATTTACTTACATTACGTTATCGTGTTTATCTACCACACGTTTGCTTACTTATGTCTGGCTGTCAAAGACAAGTGTATTGTGGACCCTCCCAATCATTAGAACATTTCATAATAAATCAAAATAGAGAACGTAAAAGATGGGGGTGATATGTTCTATTTGTGCATTTTCATCCATCACAGAACATGTAAAATGATGTGGGAGTTTCCGGTCACTCAACGATCCCGTTAGTTACGCGTTTGATGGGAATTGATGAAGTAATTCAACCATATTGTAACGATCATGTCTTTGTTGCTTTTTATGCAATAAATCAAAATAAATAAAGATTCTGAGAATCGGATGTCGAGGGGAAGTGGGGCAGAATGACCAACAGAACAGTAATCTTGCCGTTCTATGGTGAAAACGTCAAGATTTAATGTTTACACAAATTGAAACATGCTAGCGGACAACACAGGATGATATGATGGCATCGGCGGTTTTGCTTCAATGTCTGTTGTTGTTTGACAGCTAGTTCTGCAAAAAAATCACAACACTCATGCAATAGAATCTGATAGGACGATGTAGTGCGGAAGATCTCCAGACGGGTAGTGTACAAACCACGTCAGACTACACCTCGGTGGGATCATCGACAAGTTCGGGGATACAACAGAAAATGACATGATTAACGGTTAACGTAACTACCAGAATCCACATGTTCGCAAACTATGTTCAGTGAACTTGTTTCATACTTGTAAAACCGAACTCGCCTTCTAACATCTCCGCCTTTTAATTCCTGATGATGCACCATTCGTACCGTTGCCAACTAGGCTACCGTGTCGAAAGCAATCAAAATTATCCGGGTAGGAGTGAGACAAAGAAATCCCAATATACAGTGGAAAAACGGCCATTTTATAGACTGAGAGCGTTTAGGGTGGCTACTGTTACTGGGCGAAAGTACTGTTGGATCCGTTGAAGCTCTTCTGGTACGTTGGTCGTCTTTGCTTGGTATGATGCGGAGCGGTGAATTCGTTGAGACGTGTTTGGTTTGTTCGTAAAGAGCTGATCCTAAATTTGACCTTATTAGTCCCTGCCATGCGCACTGAACGATCATGGCGAATTTTGTACCATAACTGCACAGTGTTTACTTGCTCCCTTTTACAACTATCGTTGCTTATCTAGTAAATCTCCTCTTCATGATATGAGTTGACACATACCCACCTTCATCCTCACCCAATAGTTTGTATGAGCTCATTTCTCGTTGATTGGTGACCGTTTGCGGATTCGTGTTTTAGCTACTCCATTTTGAATGCCTTCCTGTTGGATAATTTTTGTATCCGATTAATTCACATTAAAGGCAAGATAGCACGTTTATTGTAACTTTATTCAATAGTGCCATACACATTCCAATCCTTTCGATCGCCATTTCTGACATTTTTTCGAATTCGGAAGACAGTCACGTAGACCCGATCGTCTGAATGAGCGTTGTTGGAATTCGTTCGAAAATACCCATTGAAATCATGAGAACGACAGAGTAGCGAACAAGACTTGTTTTCTGTGTTTGATCATCGGGCTAATTACAACACAATAAATATGAAAACAGTGACTAGGGTGAGTCAGAAAAACGGTCAACATAGGTCATGGACGACGTGTTTCTCATCAGTTATGCAATCACAATTCCAAATCGTGGGCTTGATTGATTGTGGGTCAGGGGAGGTAGATAATCTTTAAGCATCTTTCTTACTGACAGAATGATTTGATTTGGTCAAGTGAGCAACAATCACACATGAAGCCGTTTTAATCACACCACTGTTCAACCACGCAGGATGATGTTCACACACTCTATCAGACAGTACCACCAATGTACGAGCAAACAAATGAGTACACACAACTGTTTGTAGAACATGGAAGTTTGTCTTTGAGTTTCGACGTGATAATGAGTGTTGAACGGAAACTGAGTCACAGTTGAGCAGCAAGGTTGGTTGTTTCACCTGACGTTCTGAGCTTTCTTGAGGCAACTTCGGTCATGGGACCTCCCTAAGAGGAAGGCTAATAAAGGCAAGTTTCTTATTCACAGAGGATGCCTTAAGTTGCAACTCTACCGCCTGCATCACATTCTGGAACGCATTGGGTAGTCATTTTGCATGAACACTTCGTAGAAAGTCTAGCTCGGTTTGTAAAGTGTCAGGGGTGCAGATCTTTAACGCTCTATCCGTCAGGCATCGCGTGAGGTTTCGCTTTCGATTTAGCGGAAGGGAACTGTCACAGTGGATGTACTGGCCACTCCAATTCTGTTTTCTGTACACATCTCGTCGGACTGAACCGTATTCTTTTACTATGCCAACGCCCCAAAAATTTATGTGGTCATTGTTGTCCGACTCCTTGGTGATTCTACTACTGCTATGGGCTGATTTAAAAGTTGTTCATGTTAACATTCTCATTGACGACACACCATTGTTGTCTGACTGCTTGGTGAATTTAACACTGCTATGAGCGGAGTTAGAAGCTGTCATAACTGTTCATGCTAGCATTCTCGTTGGTGACGTTAAAATTATCAACAGCGTTTGTAAAATGTAAATTGTTCAATGATCGCACTTCATTAGTTGGTCTCCAGTTTGCTCATGAAAACGTCAGCGAACAGGGGACCTAGAGGCGAGAATATTGCCACCCATCTCTCTGTCGGTAGATTGCATTGTTGAACAGAAACCGAACGTTACTTGTATAAAGCACCGCCAGTTCTCTCAGTTCACCTTCTGAGATGCCCATAAGTGTGTTGTTACGCTCGACTTAATCGCAACATCGAGTGAGAACATTCTTTGGTTTTTTAGGTTCAGGTCTTGGATTGCGTCAGTGAAATGAAACGTGTCCCGGAGATTGTGTTTTGCTAGCTCCAACCTGATAGGTTCGAGCATACCGGCAAAAGGGAACTGTCACAGTGGATGTACTGGCCACTCCAAGTCTGTTTTCTGTACACATCTCGTCGGACTGAACCATATTCTTTTACTATGCCAACGCCCCAAAAATTTATGTGGCCATTGTTGTCCGACTCCTTGGTGAATCTACTACTGCTATGGGCTGATTTAAAAGCTGTTCATGTTAACATTCTCATTGACGACACACCATTGTTGTCTGACTGCTTGGTGAATTTAACACTGCTATGAGCGGAGTTAGAAGCTGTCATAACTGTTCATGCTAGCATTCTCGTTGGTGACGTAAAAAATACGAACATAGCGTTTGTAAAATGTAAATTGTTCAATGATCGCACTTCATTTGTTGGTCTCCAGTTTGCTCATGAAAACGTCAGCGAACAGGGGACCTAGAGGCGAGAATATTGCCACCCCATTTCTCTGTCGGTAGATTGCATTGTTGAACAGAAACCGAACGTTCTCAGTTCACCTTCTGAGATGCCCATAAGTGTGTTGTTACGCTCGACTTAATCGCATAAGTAGTCAATTGTCTCTTATAGTGGTACGTCCGTAAATATCAAGGCAACATCGAGTGAGAACATTCTTTGGTTTTTAGGCTAAGTAACGGATGACGGAAGAATATTAAGACCAAGTATGTGTGAATCAATGCTTGTACACGCATTTGGTGGAGGATATCGAAGTACACTTAGAATGATCCGAATACAAGAGGTGAACTATGCCTGATAGGATTTCCTGCTGAAAATTGTTTGCATATTTCGGGTTGGTGAGAAACAGTGAAATCGACGAATTGTTTGGGGGAATAAATGCTGTAGGGATCTGGCAAAAGTCTGGAGTCCGACAAAAGCTCAGAAGAGACAACTGGTGGACAGTAAACCAACTGAGAGAGCATACGAACCATTACAAACAAACTGACAAAATCGTACGGAAGGAAGAAGAAACTCAAGCACCGGACAATGGTGAAAATTCCAGTAACATGAAATGACTTTGTCGTATTGTTACTCAAAGTGATCCGCAATTATTTAACAAAAAATTGAACTAAGGGTTCATTATTTGTGTAAAGGTATTACTGATGAGTAGTCGGGGATTTGGTTTATTTTCAAGTTGACCATCACTCACATTTGATCTCAGCGTTCGCATTCAGATAGATAGGTATTAGAAAGTTTCTCGTATCGGTTCGCCTTCATGGGCGAATGCAGAATGACAGAGTAGCGAACAATACTTGTTTTCTGTGTTTGATCATCAGGCTAATTACAACACAATAAATATGAAAACAGTGACTAGGGTGAGTCAGAAAAACGGTCAACATGTCGTGTTTCTCATCAGTTATGCAATCACACTTCCAAATCGTGGGCTTGATTGATTGTGAGTCAGGGGAGGTAGATAATCTTTAAGCATCTTCCTTACTGACAGAATGATTTGATTTGGTCAAGTGAGCAACAGTCACGCTTGAAGCCGTTTTAATCACACCACTGTTCAACCACGCAGGATGATGTTCACACACTCTATCAGACAGTACCACCAATGTACGAGCAAACAAATGAGTACACACAACTGTTTGTAGAACATGGAAGTTTGTCTTTGAGTTTCGACGTGATAATGAGTGTTGAACGGAAACTGAGTCACAGTTGAGCAGCAAGGTTGGTTGTTTCACCTGACGTTCTGAGCTTTCTTGAGGCAACTTCGGTCATGGGACCTCCCTAAGAGGAAGGCTAATAAAGGCAAGTTTCTTATTCACAGAGGATGCCTTAAGTTGCAACTCTACCGTCTGCATCACATTCTGGAACGCATTGGGTAGTCATTCTGCATGAACACTTCGTAGAAAGTCTAGCTCGGTGTGTAAAGTGTCAGGGGTGCAGATCTTTAACGCTCTATCCGTCAGGCATCGCGTGAGGTTTCGCTTTCGATTTAGCGGAAGGGAACTGTCACAGTGGATGTACTGGCCACTCCAATTCTGTTTTCTGTACACATCTCGTCGGACTGAACCGTATTCTTTTACTATGCCAACGCCCCAAAAATTTATGTGGTCATTGTTGTCCGACTCCTTGGTGATTCTACTACTGCTATGGGCTGATTTAAAAGTTGTTCATGTTAACATTCTCATTGACGACACACCATTGTTGTCTGACTGCTTGGTGAATTTAACACTGCTATGAGCGGAGTTAGAAGCTGTCATAACTGTTCATGCTAGCATTCTCGTTGGTGACGTNATTCGAACCAGCGACAGACACAGCATGCCTCAACGTGGCAAGCGCTCTACCAGCTGAGCTACGAAGCCACACCGGAAGTAAGAAAAGTGCTTTCCGGATTGTCTACCGAGTGCTAAGGAATCGATCAAAAATGGTGAGATTTCGAATGTTGACTGTTGCCGAAACCATTGACATCCGATTGCATCACCCTGACCTCTGTGCTCAGAAGAAGTTCGTGCGGACACTTTACCTCCCCTGGCCCACAATCAATCAAGCCCATGATTTGGAACAGTGATCACGTAACTGATAGCAAACACGTCGTCCATGACGTATGTTGACCGTTTTTCTGACTCACCCTAGTCACTGTTTTTATATTTATTGTGTTGTAATTA
Source organism: Paragonimus westermani (assembly GCA_008508345.1). Classification (NCBI taxonomy): domain Eukaryota; kingdom Metazoa; phylum Platyhelminthes; class Trematoda; order Plagiorchiida; family Troglotrematidae; genus Paragonimus; species Paragonimus westermani. Next base: position 5,965 of record QNGE01010225.1, read on the forward strand.
GCCTGATGACCAAACACAGAAAACAAGTCTTGTTCGCTACTATGTCGTTATTGGAACTGTCGAGTACGCGTTATTGAATGAATTACCGCTAAATCGCCAAGAGCGTTTTAACAAGTATGTTACATTGTGATTGGATCGTTCGTTATTTCATTCCACGTCCTTTATTCAAGCAACTCAGTTGTTTAAATCCGACACACTTTACTCATCAGCAGCTAGTCACGACTTTTGGTTGGCCATTGTCGATCGACTACGGTTCGGCTTGCACCCGTTGGTGCGAGCTCTCACTTCTTTAACGTTCACCAAGTAGTAATCAGCTCTATTGCGATCTCATTGCATACATGACCGAACGTAAACACCGACGACCTCTGTTCACACCAGTTGCGTCATATTCGACCTGGTTCGTCACCAAACATTAAAACCACTCTTTGTGTAAATATAACGCCTACGGGATGTCTAATATGGCTAACCTTAGCGGGTGACAAGTCTAGCCGTCATAACTAACCGAAAACGCGACCATTCACAAAGTGAAAATCTTAGGTTGGATTAACAAATACCCTTATTAATCACTTGCTTTGAGGCAGAATGACAATGCATCAATTCAAGGAATTAACCCGTTTGGTTTATTTGATACAAGCTCCAATAACTTGACCGAAAAATTCTTTTTAAAAGTGACGCAATCAAGAGGATGAAATTCAATTTCAGTTTCCACCTGCCTCCAATAGATTCATAGGATGCCCGTAATCAAGAAAAATCACGTCGAAACACCGTGGGTGAAAAGTTGAATCAGTAAAAAAGTAGCAAACGAAATAAAAAAACAGGGCAATCAACAAAGTCAAAATGCCTCGAATAGGATAGCCGTGCGAGGGTCCATCGGCTACTCGGTGCAGCAGCCGCGCACAGACTGAACACCGGTAGATGAAGCGTAATCCTTCAATAGGGTAAGGCGTAACACCACAGCCTTTAGGATCTATCCGTGTCATACGGAGCGGGTGATGATCGAGGTCGAAAATTAGTCGGGGATTCTGTCCGCGACAGCTGTCTCCGACAGGAGATGATGCGTTTTCGAACACATCCTGTGGCTGACTGACACGAATGTTTGCAAACACAGGGACAACTACACAAACGAGGTGATCTGAAAGAGGTGTTAGGTTGGTTCGTGGAATGTTCGAGGACGGTAGCCAGTTGTTTACGTAGCTTGGTGAGAGTCTGCATGTTTGTAGGAATGACAAAGAAAAATGTACGCAGGGATACGCAATCGGAGAAGCGAAAAATGGGTGAAAATATGCTCGGTTCTCCTAAAGTAGCTTATCTATACTTGAGCGAGTATCAAACACGTCTGTAAAAAAAGTCCATCGGTCAACCAGGAGGAATGTCAATCAGAATAATCAGCCTAATTAACCGACTAGTAGGTTGTGTATCCCAAACGCTCCAAAACACGTGCATGGGAACGGCCCCGTTACTCAGTCCAGCTGGCGAACGTAGTACATATATTCGCAGTGGACAGGTTACATATCCGAACCATGAAGCAGAACAGAACGCATACAGGCATGAAAAACGTCTCGAAAAAGTACATTTCGTTGTTATCAAACGCATTTGCAAAACTATCCCGTACACAAATATAATAGAAAACGATGGTAAAATATATCAACGTAACAGTTAGTTGTTTCGAGTGCCAGAAGAGACGCATACAACCGGTGTAAAAACATAAACGGTTAACAATGGAACTCATTGTCGACGGCAACGGACGAAAGTTTTGTGTAATTGGACGCATGCTCAGTATAAACTGCTGTGATTGTACTGGACACAAAACAATCTGATAGTATAGGGCGATAGCAGACTTATTAGATTCGTAGCACGTATGAAAATAAAAGCAATGTTTGGTGCTCTAATACACAAACATCTGGTACAATTATGAAATCAGGAGTTCGACTAGTAGCCCGTACTAGCAAATTTCATTCGAATAAAATCTGCTATCCTTTCCAACATGCATTCACAGAGGTGATTTTCAACATCAACCCGCTCCGCACATTTTGTCTGGTGAACTGTCAGCGTAATTCACTAGAACCAATCGAGACAATAGGCGTTGGCCCTGAACCGATTAGAAGACTGATAGAGTTCAAAACCTTTATCATATTTGAGTGAACCATTGGCATTTTGCGTGAAAAACTTGAAGACGATCAATCCTGGGATTTAAAAATAGTAGCTACTCTAAGTTACCTTATGCTACCAGAAGCTTAACACTCTAGAAAATCTCCCACTAGGCATGAAGCCGAAATATTTACAGGGGAGTGGAGTTCGTTAGGAAGCTGAGAAGGTCTAATTTGGCAAGGTCTTTATTTCATAAGCCAGCGAAGTTTTGTGAGACAATATGAGGTATTGCCCTAGCTAATTAGATAGATTGAAAGTCATACCGAAGCAACCTTTTTTTATTCTGCCATGCTCACGAAGGTATATCCACATAAGTGAGGGTCTTTAACTCGCATGCACCCATGTATTTACAAACCGTTGCTTAGTCACAGATGAACCACGCCACTGTGTGACAGGATATTTTAGAAAAAGAGATGACCTGAAAAGACACTGAAAGTAAACACTGTAGGGAGGTTCCATGATAGACTGCTACTCTTGCCAACATCCTTGAAGCAGCAGATGAAGTCAGTCTGGTGTCAGACACAAACCACACCAGTGAAACGAAAAGGCAATATTATTCTGGACACTAGACAACTCAGAATCGGTCACCACCATTATCAAGTGTAGTAATGCATCAATGGTCCTCGTTGCTGCTTAACTACGAGAAAGCTGTGAATGAGAAAAAACAAACTATAACCAAGAAACGAAAAAATGGAAGAAAATGGACCTGACTACTAGGAACAATTAAGTCTATACTCAACTATTCAACAAGAAAGTACGTATCTAAAACCTGCCAACAAAAAAAATCAAGCTATAAGTGAACATCAATCGTCAGCAGCAAAATAACCGTCTTACGGCATTCATTACCCTGTGTCATTAAATAAACGGACATCTCGGCCAAACAAGGACAACATTCATGCCAATGCCACCGATTAGCCGTCATCTCATCTGAAGTCTCCAATCAACTACTCTATGAACCACAAGGGCCCAAGCCTTACAGAGGAACCCAACCTACAGTAAAGAGCTCCTAGGTGAAAGACTATTTCTCCGCCCCAGACCATCATCTGTTCAGCTTGGACCCTACGCCAGCCGGTCACATAGATACATGTCTTGAATATTTCGTTCCCACAAGATGTATGCATCTAGCGAAACTCAATATACACGTATGTGTCTAGCGAGGAAAGTATTCAGCCATCCGCACTTTTTCTAAGGTAGCCTCGAGAGAGCGATGCCCGAGATGTTACTACTGTGTAGAGGCACATAAAGTCGGTATGTATCGTACTGTAAAAATACCGAATGACTGAGGAAAGAGTGAAACGTGAACGCTGTGTGGCCACTCCAGGTTGCTAGAACGATATTAGACATAATCAGTCGCTGAACGTCAGACGGACACACAGATGTCAGATGTATGACGAACTGGATAGTGGTTATTCGTCAGTCAAAATTGCAATGGCTTAACCATTTTGTGAGTAGACTGGACGCGAACTAGTTAAGTAATCAAACGTTATGTGGTCGAGTTGGTAGAGATAAACAGTTCAGCGTTTCAATATATGAAGTCCAGCATATACGGGAATGCCAAATTTAACCGAGCGACGACAGCTGCTCTCACCCGCTCTGTGAGAAGAGTGAAAAACCACATATATGAAACAAATGTTTTTACCAGCAATCTTATTAAAGCGAGACAAGCGACGAATATTAAGACCAGAATCCGATATAACAAGAAATGTACTGCAAAGCTTAAATCAGTAAGAAATGTACCTGGCGTCATCAAGAAAAATAGGACGAACGCTGATCGATCACCCAACAAAAGAAATGGAGGTACTACTAGCATGATCCTCGGAGATGGGAAATGTGCGCAAGTCGACATACTAGCGACAGATGCCAGGTGGTCGTGTATATGATCTCCAGCCTTTAGAATGAGAGAATATATAATAGCTGATGGTAAGTAAGCCGATGGAAATAGCGAAATATCTTCTGTTGATGTGTATTCCGTGAAAGCGGCAAAGGACCGTAGACTTTGTGAAAGAAAACGTCTCAATCTATACATCATATAGCTGTAGGGGACGAGGCGATAAGGTTTTGCCTCGACAATCATGCAGTCCATAGAATTGCAGTGGAGTTCGTTAGTTAACAAGTATACAAAAACACCAAGAAATTCAGCCCAGTTGGCAAGTGTCACGAAGTTAGCATACAAATGTAAAACGTTCAGGCTGTTGTCCCCTTGATAAATATTCAAATTTCTGATGGTTGGGAATAGTGGTGGTGTTGTTTGTAGCTCGGGTTGATGGTTTCGGTATTGATATGTTCGCCGAGCTTGGCATTTAGGTTGCAAACGTTTCATCACCAAGCGAGGTGATATCATCAGTGCGTGAGTGTTTCGGCGTATAATATCGGATTGCCCCATAGCTTTTTGTCAGGATGCATGCACATACAGGACCCAGCCATCTCAAAAAGTTTGAAGACCACACAAAAAACACGAGCAGATGATAAAAATAATCAGATGTCAAGATTGCTCACAACGTTCCATCACACGGACATGGGCGACCCATACCATACACATATCAACTAATTCACCTCATACACAATCGCCATCTACGATACTTACGCAAACGGTACAGTATGCCCGACTTTT
>QNGE01010228.1:0-10711 GCA_008508345.1 Paragonimus westermani
TGGGCAGAACAGTACAGTGATGCGTGTAGGCGAGATGTAAGCGTGTGAGAGTTCAGGCGCGTAGGCGGGATGTGGGCATATGAGCGTTGAGGCGCGTGCGTGAGGTGCAAGAGATTTGGCACAAGGGTTGAAGGACGAAGTGGCGCACGACCGTGCCAATTATGGAGGTCACACACAAGTGTACTTTATTAGTTTTTGGCACACAATATTTTCGGGGAATTGGCGACTACCTCAACAACAGTATATACAACCTCGTAAATATCTTTCAATATCGAATCAAATCCATTCAACTGTGAGCGCAAGAGTTCACCTCGCAGTTAACAGACGAGTACTCATGGCTGAGCTGAACGATCTGAGTTACCGATACAACAGTATGTTATGGAAGGATGTGGTGTCTAGTTGAACCCTCAAGTGACGGATACCGGATTCTTCGAGCGGACTGATGATGGGCTAACGCATTTATGATTTGTAGTGAAGCCTACGGTAAACCATACAGTGTGTCCAAGAGATCGCCCTCGAACGATGCGTACGTAAAACACGCACTGTGAACGTGAATGTCACAACAGTCAGGCGGACAAGCAGTGGTCCACCAGGATGCCCGGGATGCAACACAGGCAGGTTGTCATAACGCTAGGCTGGCGACTGATACGGTGACGGTTCAGCTGTAAGAACGAACTGTCATTAGCTGTCGTACTCCGAACTGGCGATTCATGCAACATTTGTGATGACGGTTCAATAATGTGGATTCATTGGGTTGACCGGTGGAATGCCTAGATGGGTGAGGAAAACCTCGTTGGTGTGTACAAACGGACCAACACAGAATTACAGTTGATGGACATTTTTGAGGTACTCCAAACCCGTTGACGTCCGCCGTGAATCCATACAGTCATCACCGGCTATGAGGTAAACGACTTACGGAAAGTGGTCCGTGCATGGCTCGAAAACAGACAATTCACATCTTTTGGTATTTAGAAAAATGACGTACAAAGTCTACGGAGGATTATCAGAAGGCTGCCACACTATTGTTGCTTTCCGCGTGATTTTCGGAATAAAATTTCGAGGAAGCACAAGTTGAGACCATTTGGAGAACTGCACGTGTAGCTACTGGTTTGTGATGACAAAGTGTTCACCATTCATTGGTTGGTGGAACTCAGTTCTATATTCACTGTGATCAATTCACTCATGACCGCAGTCCTGGATGCACGCAGCATCATCAATGATAGCTTGCAACTGATTTTCTTAACGAAGCACATCAGTGCCTTTCTGAACTCATGCCAGCGTTTTCTACAACCATAAGGACGACCACGAACTCCCACAGAGATGTCCTTGAGATGCTAGATTCTGCCTACTCTAAACTACGCCACACTTGTTCACCGATCGGTAAACAAGTCACGAACAGTAATGCACCGTACTTTGAAACGCTGAACGTAGGTACATTTATTCTGCAACAGAATTCATATTACGTCAGTGCCAGTCGAAGGACTTTGTTCCTCTTTTGCTGCCATTTATTGATGGAGATGGGATTCTCAGGGAGCTGATCACAAATTTTTATCTTCGAATTTATTCAGCGACCTCTCTTGTGTCCATGTTTATCTACTAAGATGTCATAATATGACTTCTATCAAACTCATCTGATGTTGCATCTTTTGTCACAGTGTAGGCGGAGATAAGCCCGTCTGATCGACTGTGTCTGACTGAATCGGTGAAGACTACTCATTCGCCTTCTCACTGCCGATCTACCAAAGTAGACGCAACGTGTAGTCGCGTGCACTTTCCCTGATGGCCAGTGCTCGTTGCATGTGACTGGTCTTCTAATATTGACGGGGTTTGGTTCGTAGGTATTGTTTAGCTGGCTAACGTGAAGTTGTAACAATGTGGCGGTCCATTTTACGCTTGTGGTTATTTTGTGGAGCTCCAGTAGGTTATACACAGGTTTATAGCTGTGCTCATGTATAGTGATTACGGAACTCAGATGCTCTACCTTATTTTTCGAATGACGTAGGCCGATTGATGGGTCTGAGATTATGTGACTGCACGTTTCACAAGCGAGAGCATAGCAGACAATACTGGCTTCTCGCCCGTGCTTTTAATCGCCTGTTCTGTGATCATCTGCATCAACACTAGCAGCCCTTGCATATCCACGTGATCCGATACACATTCGTTTGTGCGTGGACAAGGGTGCAGATTGCCAACGTTAAGGCTATTGTCATTAGTCTGGGCTCGGAATGATTGTCGGAACGATTGTCTAACTTACACATCTAAAGTGTTTTTATGCACAGGCACGTGGTAGGCTTTCCCATTTCCGTGTACAAGTGTGCGTGCGCGGACTGAGTGCAACCGAGGCATAATTTAGTCATGCTACCCAAACAGACACTTGCGGTTTACGAAAATAAAATGAGATTCATATGACAGTGGACACAGTGATAATCGGAGTACGCTAATACAGTGAAGGTTTGCGGCGTGACTCGTTGTCTCTGTCCAGTGGAGCTAAATTTAGTTGGTCATGCGATTTGGTGCCGACGACTGAACACAAGCAAGCCATGCAACAGACATGTCAATGAAACTTGACCAGATAAAGCAGACTTCAGTTTAACACATACGCGTTTATCTTACTCCCAGTGTACCATGACTGACCTGATAAACACATTAACTGAAGCGTCTGATCTCGTCTACAAGCACGTGATCGTCTTTCAGTGACGATTTGAAAAGCGCTCGCACTCGATCGTAGGTTTTACTCTCGTGACCATCTGAAAAGCAGTTGACCAAATTAAAGTTATATCTGGTATTCCAGATTTGTGTAGAGACGTCGTTACCATCATCTTGAAAGAGCAGACCTCGACACGACGTGGTGATGTAGTACCACCTGAATGATTGTGGTGGTTTGGTGAACGCAGTTATTCTCCAGACTCCAATACGTGAAGACTGCCCAATGGCCAATCAAGCTTAGTGGCGCAGTTGATCAACTGAACTGTTCTGGGTTGTACCCATCTAGTGAGTTTCTCTTGAACCACAGTGTCCACTCTTGCCTATCCTCATGATCAGTAGCTGCGAGATTACACAATATGTTTCTGATGCCTTAATCTACTTAATACCCCCTACATCCAACCATACATTTGTCCTCTCGCTGCCGCTATTTCAGTTGGTTCAATTTCGTCCAATCCTAGGTGCGCATTTTGAGAGCAAATTGGTATCCAGTACTTCGACTGGATTCTGACGAATAACTATCATAATGTCTTACCTAGCTGAAGTGAGAAACGCCGAGCTGATTCCAGATCAGTTACTCAAGTCAGGCAGACCAGTAGATAGATTTCCGACAGATCACAGTCTTATTTCCCCTGGATGTTATATCCATCTTTGCATATGGACTGAAATCGGTTGACACTTTTGTGGTAGGCTTTATAAACTGTTGCTGAAAAGGTCTTTAATACCGTTCTGTCCCAACGACTACCAACGAGGTGATGGACAAATAGTTTGATCTTGCCGAGTTCATTGAGCGCCACACCCGCGACTCAAGAGTGATTACTGAAATACCAGGCCATCACAGCTCAGTGGTGCAGATATTTACCAATAGAACAGGCGACCAAGGTTGCCGGAGTTAGAAAATTGCAAGTGGCTGTTGTGCCTCCTTTTCTCGTAGACTCGAATCGATCAACAGTTGGCCTGTAGGCTAGCATGCACTCATTACGGTCCCAGAAGAGACTGGAAGAGGCCTTTGTCTCTCCGCTTGAGGGTACTAAATAAATTGTGTGAAATTCAGTGGATATCTCTCTATCAGTTTGCAACAGCAGGTAGAACAGATGCCAAAATGCATAGTCTACAGTACAAAATACACAAGATTTAGGTCATTACACGCAACTCAACAAAGCTGAATTCAGTTTTGTTTGCTTGAGAATAATTTACTTGGCACATTATGAGAGTAACACTATCTAACTAACACACGTGCATGTCTATCTGTGATTACGCGTACGAGGGCTTTGCTGAAAGAATTTCCTTTCAGGATGATTCGCACGATGATTGGTTGGCAAATGAGGATGTACTTGTGAGATTTGGCCACTTTCCGTCCCACTGACGAAGAGGTTTTGTTTTATTTCGAGTAAATTCGTAAAGCCAGGTTGTTCCATCCTCGATCAATTGTAGCGTTGTCACCCGATCAAAAATTGTTCATTTCCCACATTGTTTGCTAACAAGTAAATTGGTGGGTGCTGCTAAGCCATCACGCTAGTTGACTGTTGCCAGTCGGCTGATTACATGCACAACACAGACGGGCTAACCGCACGTTACAGTGGTGCATAAAGACTAACACGAGCGCCCTGACTATTGAGAATAGTGGTGGCGTTCGTAGTCGAGACTGGTAATTGAGGCATTCGGTACATAAGAGCAGGCATACGTGGAACTTCACCAACCTCCACATTCGAAGAATCACGCACTGTTGATATCGATTCGTTCAGTGATGAAACGTTTGCAACCAAAATGTTGAGTGAACTGAACACAATGCTGAATCCTTTGAAATCGCATCGGCGCTGACTGCTGACAGTCAGCGGTGAGCACCCATCTGGTTTGGCGCGTTAGTCACCGAATATCATTGGTTCGCTAAGTCTGCGTATGAGCAACGTTACTTTGCTGAAAAACTGCTCCACATTCGGCGGCGGCCAGTTTGTGGTGAGCTAACTAATACAAAACATACTTTCGAGTCTTTTTGAAAAATAACTGTTTCGGTTACCAAAAATTGGACATTTCAAGTCCGAGTATGGGCACTGAGGTGATGCGGTGGCGTCACCAACTGAGCAAAAAATAAACTTGATTTTGTTTTCTGACCCTTTTCACAAGGAGGAGGAACACTCAAACATTATACGTGTTATCATATGTAAGCTCTTCAGAACAAGAACAATTCCGTTAACTATGATTCCAGAATGTCGAACGAAGATTCTGGTCCATCATTGACTTACTGATAGACAGAAGTGGAAATTCCAAGAAGTGGGAATAATTCCAATCAACTGCATTGAAGTAGTTGTGACTTGCTGCCCCAATGGCTGTTTCCGGAGGGAATTCCCCAATGTTTAAACTTAATCAGTTCAGCCTCAGGGATGGACTGTTCACAGAGAAGATTGACAGGTTGCTTTCAATCAAAACAACTACGGTACATATTTCCTAGTCGAACTTTGAAGAGGTTAAGAGTAAGAGTGGCGGTGAACAAAGAAGCCCAGTCGTGTCAGTATGAACGTTCATCCGCCCTGACCATGTACTTGCCTCCAGTCTGATGTTACTCACAGTCTGAATCTCACCACACTAAATTAAACTGAAACTACTTTTAATTAGGTTTGAACCAACAAGGCTTTATCTGTTTTCTCCTCCGAAAACCTGGGTGGGAAGCATCCCCAACACAAACCGCTTGCTTGCACGAAAAAGCACCTTAGTGAGATAGCTTTACATGTTTCACCGATTAGTGTAGCATTAAAACAGCGGCCATAGTGAAATTTCTGACATTTATACGACTAGCTTCAAACGGATGTCAGATCAGCGAGTGGCAGTGGTCCTATCGAAGAGATTGCTTTGTTAACAATGTTCGATTGCATGCTACTTGCGAATTTTTTTTACAGCAACGAATGGTAAAAATGTCTGAACACAATTAGTTGTTCACCGTTCCCCTCAGACATAAATCGAGCCGGTCAACCCTTGTCGGACTCCAACTAGTCAGATAGGGACTTTTGAGGGTCCTTGTACATTCGAAAAACCACGTTGGTAATCCGAGTTGAACAGTTGATTTTCGAGGGATTGTGACCACCAATCCATCCATTCGACCATCCCATTATAAGCAACGTTAGCAGAAGCTAGAGTACAGCTGAAAACATGCAGGTTCCCGATTCACTTCCTGCTTCGACTATGTCCGGTTCTTGTGCTACCGGGATACATAGATGTTGTTAGTCCGACATTCACAATCAGCTGCACCACTTAACTTCAAGGTAACATCCTCACTGAGATGTGTGGAAGAGAATCAGCACCCGTAATGGACAGTGGTTTCAACTGAACGATTATCGGATGCATCGCTCCTCTCTGTTTCAATGGCATCTGTTGACTTCACCCTTATGGTTTGCATGACTTCACTTTTCCCGACTGTACTCGTGTCGCAAAAGTACGGCTCTGATTAGCCGAAACAAACACTAACCAATCTGAGTCCACACACAAACATACAACCGCTTGATATTTATTGAATTCTCAGGTTCTCGAGATTGCTGAGCTGAATGCGATCTTTCATAGTACGAAAGAGCTGATTCTTGTTTGAATGCATTTGAGCGTAACTGACAAGCCATAAGTTCAGAAAAACCTGATGACGGTCGGTTAATTTGGTTAACTTTTAACAACTGTATCGACTGTTAACAAGTTGTAGAAGCTGATTGTTAACGTTACGGACTCAAATTTAGCTCTAATTAAGCCGAACTCGGTCAACCTTTGATGAAACAGGATAACGAACAAATCGGATGATTTGCTTACGAAAGTAAATGGAACTTTGTCAAACTCTAATGAGGGTAATGTGGCGTTCGAAAGTTTGTCGAAAGCCGAAACCAATTGCAGACAAAAACGGTTGTGAACTGCGGTTCGGAGTGGCAACTGTTTTTCGATCTCAAAAGGAGATTTGATTATGGTTGGTAGTGAAGTTCGATAAATGGTCGTAATGAATACAGAGTGGACGATCGTTCACGTCTAGCTGGACCCCAGCGAAAGCCAGCAAAAAAACCGAAAATATGATACAAGAAACAGACGATCCAAGCAATAGCGGATTCGACCAAAGTCGACAAAACCAAGTTTGAACCCAAAGCCTGTATAGAGGGTGTTCCTGTCAGTGTGTGGTAAACAGATACATAGTGGTGTGCGTGTACTTGTACGTAGTTGAGCAAGAATCGGTTAATACCCAACTGAGTCATAATTGCAGAGCGCAGGTCCACCAACTTGACAGAGGCGTGCGTATATGCATATATATATATGTATGTATGTATATGAACACAAAAATAGACCGACATACAATCGGTGAATAGAAAAACAGGAGGATAAAACATAACCTTAACGAGTGGAATTGGACAATAAGTGACATACACAGCCAGGACAAGTGGACAAAAAACAATGCGAACAATGGAGAGCAGATGCGGCAACGTTTACAGATGGTGAATGTCTGTGCACTGTCCAGTGGATACATATCTCAGTCAGGGAGCCGTTCCGTTCGCGACTGTGTCGAAGCTGGTGCGCTATGTGACGACGATGACGATGACGCGGTTGGCACCGTTGCTGACGGACGTTGGTAAGAGTCTGCGTTTAAAGAGACTGACAGTGGGGACGAAGATGCGTAGGGAGGCAGCATAGTGGACATATCGTCAGAGACAACATAGACATCTATCACAATTGGGTTACGCCTACACATGGACGTGCAGAGTGTACTACCGGTGAATCCGGTGCTGCCACCGGAATATCCAGCTCCGCTTCCGCTTCCACAAACCGAATCGGCGACCGCCATCGCACCGATTCCAGCTCGCATATCTGGATCATAAATAAACCCGACCTCGGAGCAAATATGTTCGGCAGCAGCCTTAGAACTCTTCGTCTCGGAGACCACAACAGTCGGTTTCGGACGAAGTGAACGACGGAAAAGGGAGCAATTGCCGGTACAACCGCTACCACTACTGTTGCTGCTGCCACTGCCGAAGAATAGGCGTGATAACGCTCTGGGGAGACGCCGCTGCCAGCGCGGAGGCCGGGGTCTACCGTTCGGTTTCGGTATGTACAGTTGGGGTTCACAAAAGTCTGGATCATAGGACATAGGAATCTGAGCAGAGTAGGACTGTAACTGATCCTGTATGTTTAAAGCGGATTCATCGGCAGCATCTGAACTTGTTGCAAGTGTAGTCTTTGTTGTGGTCGTGCTGGTGACGGTGGTTTTCTTGTTCTGTTTTCTGACTTGCGGTTTCCGGAAACCCACGATAGAGGGAAAAGTTGAATTCAGCTGTAGCGCGGCGTTACTAAAAAGAGTGTCACGTTTCCACATCACTCCATATCCGGCGAAGTCGTGTCCACATAAATGTAATGTCGGTCTGAAACAAGTGAAGAAAACATGAACTACTGAAATTCAATTGTGTACACGATCAGTATGCTTTCAAACAACCGCAAGCGATTTCCACAGTCTTATCAACGACGAATGAAATGTCATATTACCAGTCTCTCGCGTCCAGCAGATGAGGTTATGGATCTAATTTTGAGCGTAACCACTGCTCACTACAAAATACGACTGTCCCCCCAACGAATTGCGTTAGTTATATACGTCTTCTCGTAAATTTGTCCATTTTTACCATACGTAATAAAACCGACTGTATCGATAGCGGGAAACAAACAATACGGCTTCATTTAAGAGACCGTGAAGGGTCTCGGCTTCGAATGGACTGAGACCAGCGACAGAAACAGAATGTCCAGATGCAACAAGTGTTACCAGTTGGGTCATGAAGTGACGCCCAGAACCCAGAAATTTCACATTTGGACCCAGTTGTCCGACCATGAGAGAGCACCTACTAAGTCCGTGCATTCTGTTCGTGTCAATGGTTCGAGTCCAACCGAAGTCTAGATTAATTACAGTTCTAAGTTAACAAACCTGTCAAACCACGCAGCAATAATACAGTTCGAGTTACAGGTTTCTCACTGCTGCCCTACTATTTTTATTCATGAAGTTCACGCTAGCCTAGAAATCTACAGAATAACTCCATAAATTTGAGCACGGATTAGTAATGTAGACGTGTATCAGTCATGCACTCAGCACAAATAATTACTCAGGGTCACTTGTGTTTAGTAAGATCAAGTGACACTTTATTCGTTAATATTGCACCCTGTTAAGAGGTTCAGAGAGACTTTCTTTCCACTCACTCATAGATAAATGTCATTAAAAATACAGACCAGAAAAGATTAAGTAAGTTTGATGGACCATGAGCGATGGAGGTATCAAATTCAGTACCTTCCGGAATTAAGAATGGCAGCTTTCAACACAAAGATGATTACTGGTGAGCATTCAGAGATTTTGTGTTATAAGTTGAGCAGCACTTAGTTGACTGCAAATTTCGCATTCCTACAGACTGTACAGCCAACTCTTTTTGAAAGGAAATAGTACATTCGGGTTTCGCTCCTCTCAGTGCTCGTCCGGAGTGCATATCCTCGCGGTCGCTGGAGGTAGGACTGCAATTAGTTGCAAATGATGATTAACTTACATCACCCAAAATCCTCAAAATATCACTGAACACTATTAATGACTTCTGTGATTTCAACTTGGCGAGAATTCCCAACCGAGGGGTCATCGATTAAACAGGATGGTTACAGTGTCTTTTCCCGAAGCGATCGAGCAATCTCAGTATTATTCACAAACTAACGTGACCGAGTGTTTGTATGTGACAATTCGAGGATGGTATTGTAGTGGTCAACACAGTTACCTCATGAAAACGTGACCACAGTTCAAATCCCGGCTACGGAAAGGATATGCACTACTAACAAACTGAGGAATACCGCTTTTTTAAAGGTGCCGGTTGAAAAGTCTTTGGAAATACAAAAGTTTAAACCAACCACGGGTGCTGTGTAACTCGTATAACTGACTCTCATAACCATAGAGAAATGATCCGATTTACTACAGATCCGAATATCGAAAAATGGCGGTCTTCTTTTGTGCCTTTAAAAAGTACTCTCTTGACGATTACCAAGAGGAGCAATTGTTTTTAATTTTAAGTAATATTTGAGTAGACAAAAACGAAGACTGTGTGAAATTTGAAGCCGATGTGTAATTTCGGAATGGCCCTTCTTACATCGATGAATGCATCATTATAACATGAAGTGACACCTATCCACCAAGCAGTCAGCAACGAAAATTTCGATAACAATTGTAAATCAACACAGTGCACATTAGAGAAAAAACTTGCCTCATATTTCGTTCGAACCGCGTTAGACTACCATTCAGTAAAACAAAATACAACTTCCCCACAGGGCCATATAATGCAATTCAAAATCAGCACAATTAGCGGCTAAATAAGACCAGTGTAACGAAGACGATGAAGATATCAAACTAAACGCCTTCGTAATTGAAAATGGCAACCCGCATTCCAGATGACACCCTGGCGACGGGAAATAGCCAAATTTCAAGCGAGAAGACGAGCAATCGTGCATTACGTTAAAAAGGGATAATCTTCGTCCGAGGAGAATACGAAGATACTTCCCGCCAAATCACCGACAAGATTTGGTGAGAATAAGAACGACTTCCCAGGGTTAGAAAAAATTCTGGCATTAATTCAGTTCCAGGCAAGTGAATAACATCGGAGACGACGTTTAAGTTTCACTATAGATTATTCTATATCGTACTGAAAGAGCATTTACTACACCAGCGGATGCCCATTTATGAACACCGCAGCACATAATCATCGTAAAAGTATTTACGGTACAATTTCCGATGAATGATGTACAGCTTAGTTTTTCATTGTGTATTGTGATACGCTTAACACTGAACCAAGCTTTAATATTGCATGCTAAGTAATCCGCTCACCTCAGTTGGTCCGGTCTGTACAGACAGAGGTGCCGGTGGGTACAGTGAGCCAAGTGACGTATCTCTTCTATTACCATAAAGATTGAACATCACCTACAAGTGATCGTAGCTGTCGCGTTCAGATAGACTTTCCAGCCAGCATCTTTCGAAAAGAATCAC
>QNGE01010229.1:0-10709 GCA_008508345.1 Paragonimus westermani
GGGTCACACGCATTCCAGATTTTTAAGTCATCAGCATAAAGGGGGGCGTTGCTAGAGGTCAGCTCGGGGAGGTCATTAATGCATATCAGAAACCGCAGTGGACCAAGTACCGATCCTCGA
Organism: Paragonimus westermani; assembly: GCA_008508345.1. Taxonomy (NCBI): domain Eukaryota; kingdom Metazoa; phylum Platyhelminthes; class Trematoda; order Plagiorchiida; family Troglotrematidae; genus Paragonimus; species Paragonimus westermani. Next base: position 121 of record QNGE01010229.1, read on the forward strand.
AAAACTCCCGCGGAAACCGGGGACAGAGAAGAAAGGCCCGAACCGGTTTTTACTCTGAATTTCCTATTACCAAGAGAGGAAGTTATCCAGCGGAGAACCTCTCCTTGGATCCCATGAGCTTCTAGTTTATGTACCAGAGGACCGTGTAGGACACAGTCGAAAGCTCTGGCAATGTCGAAGATGATAACATCCGAGATATGGCCATTGTCTTTGGCCTCTGTTAGGCTATCTATGAAGATTAACATATTGGTTATGCATGGCCGATCGGGAAGAAAGCTATGCTGGGTCAAAGAGAAGAGGTTATTGGAGAAGAAATGCCTAAGAATGGCGCGTTTTAATAGTCGCCCCATTATCGTGCATGGGACGCTGGTAAGGCTAATCGGCAAGAGAATGATGATCGCCTGTTTTAAATATAGGTGAGACAATGGCTTCTTTCCATGCTTCCGGAAGAGTGCCGGTCCGAAGTGTCTGTTTAAACAGATTAAAGAGAGGCACCGCCAAACCGAGGACCGCCTCTTTGAGGATCCGGGGATGGATCTTGTCTGGTCCCATGAGACTATATGGATTGATCTTAAACAAGAGATCTTGAACATCGAGCACAGAAAAGTTGACTGTCAGGAGTGGGTATTGGAAGTGTCACCGCGGAAGAATTGGGTGCCAGTTTGGCGGAACCACATAGTAGACTGCTGAGTAGTGTTCTCTGAACACCTCGGCAACCACTTGGGGGTTGGAGGTTTCCCCCATCAGGCCTGCGCATCTTGATGGCCTTTTGGACTAAACTGGACAGAGTTACTCATACCAGGCAGACCAATAGGTAGATGTCTCACAAACCACTGTCTCCTGGTCCTCCAGGTTTGGGGTTGAAAGACGGTTGGCATCTCATCCCGAAAAACGTTCCATTTCTGGTACACCGCCACCCACCGGCTGCCTTGCGGTACAAGCTTTTGAGCCGAAGGCTTTGGTTGAAAACCATAATCGTTCTCCTGTCTAAGTCTGGGCGTCCTGGTAGTATCTCAGCACACGCACAACCACGAATACTCACATCTTTTTCTTCATGGTTTTGTGGCAGTTAAGCATTAGTGTGAACCACTGATGTATTGCTGTCTATGATGATGATGCCGCGGAGAAAAAGCCGAGGGCTTAGTTTCACTCCGGCGGGGCACACACTTTAAAAAAAAAATATTATTCTCGCGAGATGTAAGTAGGATTTTTGACTGTACCTGTTGTGTGTTGACGGATTTACCGCTTGCACCTGTTTCGTACAGAGCGATAAGCTTCTAGGTCATCCGACCTACCCGTTAGCTTCTGCTTAGAGAATAAACGGGAACGTACATAAGGAAGGTGTCGTATGTTCCGCGGAAGCCGTGCACGAGGGGAGGACCTCCATAGTTTTCGAGGAACAAATGCCTCATCGGCTTCGTGAACAGCTTTAAAAGATAGTTCAAGTTCATGATGACCAGATCAAGCAAGGAGGGTGTCTGCCCTGGGCGATGCCTTGTAGGTAGATCGACATGCTGTGTCCAGGCTTCCTCGTGGATCAACATTGCCAAAGGTTTCGAGAACCCGCAGCCACAGCCCTCATGAGAAGCCACCACAGAGTTGAAGTTGGGTGCGTGGAAGTCACGCATAATAAGATGGGAGAAACACTGGGCAGACGTAAGTTTGTCTAGGGTACCAAGAATGGCCTCGTCGTCGGATGCACTACATGACGGCGAACGGTACATAACACCAAGGAGCGTGTCACATCTACGAAGTTGGAGTTTGAACCAGAGCGCGTCGCATTTCTCTGGGAAGGTAAAGTTCCCTACGACATCTGAGACCGGGAGCTTCTGGCTTAGGAAAACGGCGCAACCTCCCATGCGTCGATGGGAGGAATCCGTTCGGTATAAAGAGTAACCAGGGCCATGCAGTTCATCACTGATATCCGCAGAAAGCCAGGTCGCTGTTAATGCAGGAATGTGAGGGTTAATGTCGTGCACCAGCTGTCTGAATTCTGGTAGTTTGTTCAGAAGGTCCAGACAGTTGGTGTACACGCACTTGGAGGCTACTACCTCGTTTGACTGGGTGCAAAAAGAGACGGAATTTCACGAGGAAGCTTCTGAGAAAGCAGTCTCAGTAGAGCGCGTAACTGGCTGCATACCGTAGTGAGCCCGCTTGGGGGGTGGCAGCCGTTTCATCACAGCCTGGGCATATGTGAACGTCTCTGTGGGACGCATCGTCCGCTTTTGTTGGTCCAAGGTCGATAACCTTCGGACCGCCCTTGCTTTCGGAATTTTTGGAGGATGATTGGCAGTTTAGCACCCTGGAAAATTTGGATGAGGTTGTAGATTAAAAGAGAACTTAGGGCGAAATGACCCCGATCCAGCCGAGGGGAGAGCCGCTGGAACGAGCCAAGTATGGACAATTCTGGATGCACGGGGTGACCCCAGGAGGCTCATTGGGTTATAAATCTTAGGGAGAAAATAGGTTTTGACAGAACTTTTCCGGGGTAAAATGATTGGGGCTCTAGAGAAAGAGTGGTGATCCTTTCCACCTTTGGGATCTGCCCTTCCGGACCCTTGCATCTCCACGAGCGATTGACTTTCCAAGAGTACGGGGAGAGCAGCCTCTGATGTGAGTGCTTTGGTTGATCCATCCGAAGACAATGGTTTCCTCTTGAGTGTATGGATAAGGACTTTCACGTTAGCCTGCAGTTTGGGGTCAGCCTTAATGCATGACCTTGTTCTAGCAAGCTGGGAGTGCTTCTGCCGCTCCTGCAATGAACGACCTCTGAGATTGGCGTGGCTTTTCTTTAGTTCAACCACTCTGTTTAGTTTCTCTGTGCTTATCTTTGAGGGTAACGTCACAAGGAGTCCCAATGACTTCTTTTTAGCTTTGAGCGAAGTCTGATAGCGGAAACCATGTTTGTTAACTTTGGAAGGAAAAGGGCGTTTAACACCGTTTTGGCTTGTTCTCCTGGAGAGGATGGGTGGGAAATCGTTCCCACAAAACAAGCCACTTCTCCCGGAGTGTGCTGTCCTCAATTTGAGCTGCGGACGAAGCCACTGCTTTGCGAGCAGCCGCCACACCTGGAAACATACTCATTCAACGAGCTGAGTACTGACAGTGGCAGTTAAGCATTAGTGTTAACCACTGATGTATTGCTGTCTATGATTATGATGNGCTCAGATTAGGGTTTATGGTGAACTGTCTGACAGTTTCGGCGTAAGTAAACGCTGTCCACTCTCACCATTTCTGTTTAATTTCGTCATGAACGAAATAACGGAGGATTGTCTGCGGCACTCACAAGATGCCACCGCGGACCTCCTACCTCATGAAAGACTGACTTCTCTTGATTATGTTGACAAGGTGTTGCTGTCTGACAACTTTCATGCAGCACGAACAACTCTATTTCGCTTTCTGTTAAGTACCTCGGAAGTAACATTACTCAGGCCCGCGACCACCTTGGTATTCGCGCGGTGGACACGCTCAACAGCTAATATATCTTTCTTCAGGCCGGTAAGCACAAGATTGGCATACTCAAGGAGTGGTCTTAAATAAACCCCGTAGAACGTTCGAAACGTTTTCTTGCCTATGTGGGGAAAAGTGCGCTTGATCATCTTAAGATTGGCAAATTCCTCTTTTGTCGCCATCTCATGGGGATATGCGAAGGATAAGTTAGACGACAGCCAGATGTTCAGATCTTTATTCAGATCGGTCTTCGTGATATTCACTGTGCTACGAATCACGAAGACACTACCAGAATTTTCACCAAGTGAAATATGAACACACTTACTGTCATTCAGTGGGCGACTCCATTCGTCCAACCAGCGCTTATTTGCGTCAAGATCAATCTGTATTGCACTGGGTCAGTGGCATCCCAGATTTTAGGTTTTTGGCGTATGGAAGGGAGTTGTTCGGACTACTGTCCGAAAGGCCGTTGAGGTAAGTCAGAAATAACAGAGGACCTAGCACTGACCCTTGAGGAAATCCCGCAGAAATGAAAGAAAGATACGAAAGGTCTGACCCGGTTTTGATTTCAAAAAATCCAGCGAAGGACCTCATTTCGAGTACCATACGCTTCCAGTTTGTGTTTCTCTTGTTTCTGATCATCACATTTTCCCGGATGGTTCCGAGAAGACAACTGCCCACCCCTCTCGTACGCTTAACTCCGTGGAAGACTACGATCAGCTCGAAAGAGAGGAAATCACCATCGTTTTCACGATGCAGAGGTTTCATAAACTTCTGTACGGTTGGCACTGTTCCCTGCTAACCCACCATAAATCGCTACTGTCTATTTTTGGATCGAGGAAGGGCATCCCCGTTTACTCTGCCAACCAACTGCAGCGCTGGGCCACAATTTTGTCAGGCTACGACTCAGACATCCACTGTTGCCGCGCTGACCAGTTCGGTCAAGGAGACGGTCTGTCGCGTAACATTAGGAACCAGCACGTGCCCGAGGAAGAAGTCGTCAATCTTACTCTGGCATTGGATGACGACATTCGTCGAAAGCTCGCAGACATCATTCGTGGAATTCCGATGACTACCGTCGACATCCGGCGAGCCACAGCAGTGGATCCGACCCTGACCCAGGTGATGACCTTCGTCCGGACCGAATGGCCCAAGGTTTCTCCCGCTGGTGAGATCAGCCAATTTTACCGTCGAAGTGAGTCCTTGACAGTAGTAGATTCCTGCATCATGTTTGTCAATCGCGTGGTCATCCCATCCACTCTCCGGTTTCAGGTGCTTCGGCAGTTCCATACTGGTCATCGCGGCACCAGCAGGATAAAGGCAATCGCTCGCGGCTACGCTTACTGGCCCGGCATGGACGGCGATATCGAGGAGCTGGTGAAACAATACTCAAAATATCAACAGGTTGCCAGGCTACCCAACAGGCACGATCTTTCACCTTGGGGAACATCCGGAGAGCGCAGCACATGCAGCGAATCAACAGCAGAACATTGTCGACAAATCCCGCACACCCAGACGGCGGTCCGGCCGTAGGAGGAAACTTACTGTGCGCTTCCAATTGAATCCCAAGAACCCCGGATACTAATACTCTAAAAAGGGGAGGTGATAGGGATGCTGAATACCCCAAAAATTGTCCACTTAACCGGTAATGAACATTTATTACTTTTGTAAATTTAAATTCCTCTATTGCATCATCATTTTTATTTCTTGCACCGATTTACATACTGGATGCCAATTCGCCTGTTATTGACCTAGGAAGCTTTTCACTTAACAGAATTCACCAAGTCGCTTGACGAGCTATAAAGACGCAAGAGCTGCGCTTGTAATTTGTCTTCGGACTGAGACAGTAAAACCTCTCCTTCTGGAGACCAATGTTTTTTCTTTCAATGTCTACTTGGGTATCGACTCTTCGGGGTAAAACACCGCGTACAGTAACATTGTATCGTAGGAAACGTTCCAGCTTGTGTTCGCTCATTCTCTTCGTGATATAACACTTTCGTAGGAATCGTTAAAGCTCGATTGCATCCGCTCGGTCGTTCCGCGTGATAACTGTTTACTAACTCTATAAGAGAACTGTTGTCTTAAGAAGGTCCAAAGACGAAGCTTATAGAACTTCTTGTCGTGATCATCCCAAGAGTCATAAAACCCCTTTTGGCGGCCAGCTGGTGATGATAAGAGAAGGACAAAGCAGACGATAGCCAAGTCCCTAGGTCTTTTTAAGGCCAACTTTCGCAATATCTATTACAATCTGTGCACTGTGTATCACGAGTAGATTCCCGGAGTTTCCTCTGAGCTACATGTGTGCACACCTGCTGTCGTTTAAAGGGAAACTCCAGTCATCTGACCAGCACTTAATACGGTCAAGGTCAATCTGCAATGCACTGGGGTCACACGCATTCCAGATTTTTAAGTCATCAGCATAAAGGGGGGCGTTGCTAGAGGTCAGCTCGGGGAGGTCATTAATGCATATCAGAAACCGCAGTGGACCAAGTACCGATCCTCGAAAAACTCCCGCGGAAACCGGGGACAGAGAAGAAAGGCCCGAACCGGTTTTTACTCTGAATTTCCTATTACCAAGAGAGGAAGTTATCCAGCGGAGAACCTCTCCTTGGATCCCATGAGCTTCTAGTTTATGTACCAGAGGACCGTGTAGGACACAGTCGAAAGCTCTGGCAATGTCGAAGATGATAACATCCGAGATATGGCCATTGTCTTTGGCCTCTGTTAGGCTATCTATGAAGATTAACATATTGGTTATGCATGGCCGATCGGGAAGAAAGCTATGCTGGGTCAAAGAGAAGAGGTTATTGGAGAAGAAATGCCTAAGAATGGCGCGTTTTAATAGTCGCCCCATTATCGTGCATGGGACGCTGGTAAGGCTAATCGGCAAGAGAATGATGATCGCCTGTTTTAAATATAGGTGAGACAATGGCTTCTTTCCATGCTTCCGGAAGAGTGCCGGTCCGAAGTGTCTGTTTAAACAGATTAAAGAGAGGCACCGCCAAACCGAGGACCGCCTCTTTGAGGATCCGGGGATGGATCTTGTCTGGTCCCATGAGACTATATGGATTGATCTTAAACAAGAGATCTTGAACATCGAGCACAGAAAAGTTGACTGTCAGGAGTGGGTATTGGAAGTGTCACCGCGGAAGAATTGGGTGCCAGTTTGGCGGAACCACATAGTAGACTGCTGAGTAGTGTTCTCTGAACACCTCGGCAACCACTTGGGGGTTGGAGGTTTCCCCCATCAGGCCTGCGCATCTTGATGGCCTTTTGGACTAAACTGGACAGAGTTACTCATACCAGGCAGACCAATAGGTAGATGTCTCACAAACCACTGTCTCCTGGTCCTCCAGGTTTGGGGTTGAAAGACGGTTGGCATCTCATCCCGAAAAACGTTCCATTTCTGGTACACCGCCACCCACCGGCTGCCTTGCGGTACAAGCTTTTGAGCCGAAGGCTTTGGTTGAAAACCATAATCGTTCTCCTGTCTAAGTCTGGGCGTCCTGGTAGTATCTCAGCACACGCACAACCACGAATACTCACATCTTTTTCTTCATGGTTTTGTGGCAGTTAAGCATTAGTGTGAACCACTGATGTATTGCTGTCTATGATGATGATGCCGCGGAGAAAAAGCCGAGGGCTTAGTTTCACTCCGGCGGGGCACACACTTTAAAAAAAAAATATTATTCTCGCGAGATGTAAGTAGGATTTTTGACTGTACCTGTTGTGTGTTGACGGATTTACCGCTTGCACCTGTTTCGTACAGAGCGATAAGCTTCTAGGTCATCCGACCTACCCGTTAGCTTCTGCTTAGAGAATAAACGGGAACGTACATAAGGAAGGTGTCGTATGTTCCGCGGAAGCCGTGCACGAGGGGAGGACCTCCATAGTTTTCGAGGAACAAATGCCTCATCGGCTTCGTGAACAGCTTTAAAAGATAGTTCAAGTTCATGATGACCAGATCAAGCAAGGAGGGTGTCTGCCCTGGGCGATGCCTTGTAGGTAGATCGACATGCTGTGTCCAGGCTTCCTCGTGGATCAACATTGCCAAAGGTTTCGAGAACCCGCAGCCACAGCCCTCATGAGAAGCCACCACAGAGTTGAAGTTGGGTGCGTGGAAGTCACGCATAATAAGATGGGAGAAACACTGGGCAGACGTAAGTTTGTCTAGGGTACCAAGAATGGCCTCGTCGTCGGATGCACTACATGACGGCGAACGGTACATAACACCAAGGAGCGTGTCACATCTACGAAGTTGGAGTTTGAACCAGAGCGCGTCGCATTTCTCTGGGAAGGTAAAGTTCCCTACGACATCTGAGACCGGGAGCTTCTGGCTTAGGAAAACGGCGCAACCTCCCATGCGTCGATGGGAGGAATCCGTTCGGTATAAAGAGTAACCAGGGCCATGCAGTTCATCACTGATATCCGCAGAAAGCCAGGTCGCTGTTAATGCAGGAATGTGAGGGTTAATGTCGTGCACCAGCTGTCTGAATTCTGGTAGTTTGTTCAGAAGGTCCAGACAGTTGGTGTACACGCACTTGGAGGCTACTACCTCGTTTGACTGGGTGCAAAAAGAGACGGAATTTCACGAGGAAGCTTCTGAGAAAGCAGTCTCAGTAGAGCGCGTAACTGGCTGCATACCGTAGTGAGCCCGCTTGGGGGGTGGCAGCCGTTTCATCACAGCCTGGGCATATGTGAACGTCTCTGTGGGACGCATCGTCCGCTTTTGTTGGTCCAAGGTCGATAACCTTCGGACCGCCCTTGCTTTCGGAATTTTTGGAGGATGATTGGCAGTTTAGCACCCTGGAAAATTTGGATGAGGTTGTAGATTAAAAGAGAACTTAGGGCGAAATGACCCCGATCCAGCCGAGGGGAGAGCCGCTGGAACGAGCCAAGTATGGACAATTCTGGATGCACGGGGTGACCCCAGGAGGCTCATTGGGTTATAAATCTTAGGGAGAAAATAGGTTTTGACAGAACTTTTCCGGGGTAAAATGATTGGGGCTCTAGAGAAAGAGTGGTGATCCTTTCCACCTTTGGGATCTGCCCTTCCGGACCCTTGCATCTCCACGAGCGATTGACTTTCCAAGAGTACGGGGAGAGCAGCCTCTGATGTGAGTGCTTTGGTTGATCCATCCGAAGACAATGGTTTCCTCTTGAGTGTATGGATAAGGACTTTCACGTTAGCCTGCAGTTTGGGGTCAGCCTTAATGCATGACCTTGTTCTAGCAAGCTGGGAGTGCTTCTGCCGCTCCTGCAATGAACGACCTCTGAGATTGGCGTGGCTTTTCTTTAGTTCAACCACTCTGTTTAGTTTCTCTGTGCTTATCTTTGAGGGTAACGTCACAAGGAGTCCCAATGACTTCTTTTTAGCTTTGAGCGAAGTCTGATAGCGGAAACCATGTTTGTTAACTTTGGAAGGAAAAGGGCGTTTAACACCGTTTTGGCTTGTTCTCCTGGAGAGGATGGGTGGGAAATCGTTCCCACAAAACAAGCCACTTCTCCCGGAGTGTGCTGTCCTCAATTTGAGCTGCGGACGAAGCCACTGCTTTGCGAGCAGCCGCCACACCTGGAAACATACTCATTCAACGAGCTGAGTACTGACAGTGGCAGTTAAGCATTAGTGTTAACCACTGATGTATTGCTGTCTATGATTATGATGATGATGAGTACTGACTTCACGTCAGACAGAGCTCTGTGTTTCAACCAGAAATTTTTCTACCGTAGCTATCTTTAGTGCACTGACATTCTAAGACGCCTTGCAGCTAGATTTGCAAGTGAATGGTTTCGGCTCACTCGGGGTGGCGAGCAGAGGGTCCAGCATGGATTGGAGAGCGGTGCAGCTTTATCAAAAAAGACAGCTCATAGAGAAAAATTGTCTTTTTGAAGAAGTGAGCAAAGTGTACTGGTCCTGGATATTATGAAAATTGATCTGAAGAGAGATCTGGGCATCTGGTTGTCGTCTAGCTTGCCCTTCACGTATCACCATGAGATGGCAAAAAAGGGATCTGTCGCTGCTATGATGATTAAACGCACTTTCTCCCGCATAGACAAGAAAGCTCTTCAAACGCTTTACGGAATTTAAATAAGACCGCACCCAGAGTATGCCAATCGGGTCGTGTATATTGGCCTGGAGAAAAGCATATTAGCTGTTGAGCGTGTCCAGCGCGCGGCTACCATTTGAATTTCGAAGACTCCGCGGTGATTTAATACTCACACACTTCTTCCTTAGAGTAGCGAATGAAGACCACTGGCGAGGACATAATAGGAAGACTTTCAAGCTTCGTCCTAGGACCTCGATTAGGCAGCCGTTCTTTTCTTACGGGGTTGTTAACTGTTGGAACAGCCTTCCTTGTAATGTCGTCAGCAGCGTTCCTAGAGTTCTTTTTAAAGTTGTGGTTGATACTCATTCCTCCAACATCTCATTATGCGAGTAATCTTACTCTGTTCTTGGTATTCACTGTAATTCCCAAGAGCGGTGCTACACCCTAGGGTGTTTTCAATGATCGCCTTTCAGATCAACAGACGCCTGCTGACACTGAACAAGAAAAACCTACTGGATCCGGGAACCTTGGGCTCCTGCCTCGAACCCGTTTGTCAATCGCTGAATCGCCCCTGAGGCTGATATACTTAAAGTGGTACCAGTGTAGGCAAGTCTGGCACCGCATACCATTTAGGACAGTCATACCGTGGCCGAAACGACCACAGACATTCGCTACCTCCGATCCACCAAATGCTGCTGGATCCCGTGCGTGCCATTGTGTTACAATCTGCGAGGAAAAACGGCAGGTTTTAACGAAAAGGAAACAGCAAGGCTAAGAAATAAAAAGAATGATACATAACCCGAATAATACACGTGATGGATTGCAACGTTATTTGACAACGAGTAAAATTATTCGTATGAAATTTTTTGATGCACTGGGCACCAAAATAGCAAAAATATGGATGGACAATGACAACGGGGAAACCTCCTCCAACCCCCAAGTGGTTGCCGAGTTGTTCAGGGAATACTACTCATCAGTCTACAATGTGGATCTGCCAAACTGGCATCCAATTCTCCCGCAGAGGCACTTCCAACAACCCATCCTGACAGCTGACTTTTCTGTGTCTGACGTTCAGGACCTCTTGCTTAAGAT
>QNGE01010232.1:0-10700 GCA_008508345.1 Paragonimus westermani
GTCGCTGGTTCGAATCCAGCCGAAGCCCTGACTTTCACAGTTATGTCTCATCTGAATTTGTGAATCTGTCATACTATCCTCAACTGTTCCGTTGGTGTATTCCAGCGTGAAATGTTTGAGAAAAGCTGCCGGAGCACTCGAACCCATCAATCAATTGGTCGATTCCATAAAAGCATGCGGGTCTTTTGGATAACGGTGTCCAATTATGAAATGTTCGAGCTCCCGATGTGACTTCGTAGCTCAGCTCGTAAAGCGCTTGCCGCCTTGATGCATTCTGTGTCTGTACCGGGTTCGAATACAGCCGAAGCTTAGACTTTCCACAGTTGGGTCCCATCTAAATTCATGAATCTGCGACACAACACAATGGTAATAAACTTTCTATGCTCAGCAGTGGTGTTGGTGGATTCCTTCGAGAACTTGTTGAGAACTGCTCCCGGGGCAGTCGATCCCCTGTATCAGTTGGTGGATTCCATATGAGACAGTGGGAAAGGTGGGTAACAAATTCCAAATGTGAAATTTCCGAGCTCCCGATGTGAATTTCTAGCACGGCTGATAGAGAAGTTGCTGCTGTCCAGCATGCTGTCTGTCGCTTTTTCTAATCGAGCTGAAGTCCTGAATTTTCCGTGTGTTGTCTCATCTGAATTTATGATTCGGCCATACCTCCAATTGGTAATACAATTTCTATGCTCAGCAATGTCGTTGGTGGATTCCAGCGTGAACTGTTTGAGAAATGCTCCCGTGGCAGTCGATCCCCTGAATTATTCGTTGGATTCTATATGAGACGGGTGTGTAGCAGAATCCAAATTCGAAATGTCCGAGCTCACGATGTGGCTTCAAAACTCAGCTGGTAGAGCGCTTGCCGCGTTGAGGTATGCTGTGTCTGTCGCTGGTTTGAATTTAGCGGAAGCTCTCACTTTTCACATTTGAGTCTCATCTATGTTAATGAATCCGCCATACTACCCTCTGGTAATAAAATTTCTATGCACAGCAGCGGCATTGGTGGATTCCAGCGTGAACATTTTGAGATATGGTGCAGGCTAGGTCGAGCACTCGAGTCACTTTGAGTATTCCATATGAGGCAGTAGGACTGGTGGGTAACAGAAATCAAATATGTAATATCCGAGCTCATGATGTGGCTTAGTAGCTCAGCTGATAGCGCGCTTACCGCGTTGAGGCATGCTGTGTCTGCCGCTGGTTCGAACCCAGCCGAAACCCTGAATTTCCACAGTTGGGTCTCATTTGAGACCGCGAGACTTCCCTAGTACCTATCGGTAATAACATTTCTTCTCACAGCAGCGGTTTGGTCGGTTCCAGCATGAAATGTTCAAGAGATGCTGCCGCGGCAATCGCTACCCTAAATCATTTGCGGGATTCCATATTAGAGATTGGGAGGGATGGGTAAAAGAGTCTAAATGTGAAAGTTCCAGACTCCCGATGTGGCTTCGCAGCTCAGCTGATAGAGCGCTTGCCGCATTCAGACATGCTGTGTCTGTCGCTGGTTCGAATCCAGTCGAAGCCCTGACTTTTCACAGTTGGGTCTCATCCAAATTCATGAATGTGCCATACTACCTATTGGTAATACAACTTCTATGCTCAGCAGTAGCGTTGGTGGATTCCAGCGTGAACTGTTTGAGAAATGCTGCCGGGGTAGTCGATCCCCTGAATCATTTGGTGGATTCCATAGTAGACAGGAGGACGGGTGTGTACCAGAGTCGAAATATGAAATGTCCGAGCTCTCGAGTTGGCTTCGTAGCTCAGCTGGTAGAGCGCTTGCCGCGTTCAGGCATGCTGTGTCTNCATGTTGGCTTTCATCTAAATTGATAAATCTGCCATTCCGCTTATTGGTAATACATTTGTATGCTCGGGAGTCGTTTTTGTTGATTCCAGCGTGAATTCTTGTAAAATGCTGCCGGGGCAGTCGATCGCCTGAATCATTTGGTGGATTCCATATAAGACAGTGGGACTGGTGGGTAACAGAGTCCAAATGTGAAATTTTTGCGCTCCCGATGTGGCTTCGTATCTCAGCTTGTACAGCGCTTGCTGCGCCCGAGTCGAGTATTTTACGTTACGTAAAGCCTGATAAACTTCAGTGTTCACACAAATACGTCATTGTCTACGCACTATGAACGTGCTTGTGCCCTCCTCACTATTCTTGGTAACCCATGCAAACTTACTCTCCGTGACAGGTACCAAGTTGCATTGTTTTCACTTCCAGTTGGCCTCATTTCTTCTTTGCTTCCCAACTGGTTGCAAACCTTACAAATAATTTGTAACTGCGTTGTTTCTGGACGAGACAATTAGGAGGGATAATTTTAAAAGTCGTGACATTGAAACATTCAATCTGGTGGACTGTTAGACAGCAGTACTGTGGGTGCTGGATTCCAACAGTGCATCAAGGTATTTTCGAAGGCAATTCAAGCGGAATCTTTGTCCACCATTTAGCTATTCAGCACTTGTGATTGCCCTACGAGTTATCTAGCTTGATCATGTAACTACAGCAGGATTGGAAGAGCAATCACGAACTCTCCAATCGATAACTACTGACGAGCACTACTGACGAGCTCTAATGAGAGAGAAACTCTAGTCAAGTGCTTCTTTTCGGAAGACTTAAAGTGGGTTACCGATAATCTTGCAAGCTCAACTGAATGCAACTGGGGTGCTGATAAGGTTGTGAAAATCTATCCAAATTTTGTTGGAAGCTGAGAGAAGTAACAGTAGACCCCAACGATGGTTGTCAACTACGGGAACGGTATATGAGCACCGGAACCACACTGTTGACATCTCCACCCTCGCGTGTACATGACATCCGTCGGGAACACCGTCCTTTTTCGAATTGTAGAAACCGCAATTTGTAAAAGCACCGAAACAACCTTCGCAGCTATTTAGCGAGTAGTGCATGGGTTTGAGAGAGAGAGAAGGCCGAAAGTGCCCGGATTCACTCAGTTTGTCTTGATTCGTGTGAACTTAAACCAGGCAGCACGACCTTCTTTTGAGTGTCTTAACTGAACACTCGTGAAGTAACAGTAGACCCCAACGATGGTTGTGATTGTCAACTACGAGAATTGTATATGACGACCTGAAACACACTGTTCATAATTAACAAAATCCAACGGAGCATCACGAGATGTAGGTGATTGAGGAAGATCCGCTCGCCAAGTAATTTCTCGCTTTAAATTTTCTGTGCAACCACTGCTATCAGCGTTCTGTATCCCAACTTTCTGACATTCGCCTGAAAGCGAGAATTTGAGTAAAAATCTCATTTAATATTGGAAACACGACAATATGTCACGTCAGTAAAGTCGAAGTGGATATTGGATTGGTGAATAAGATTGAACGCCCATTATTTTATGCCAGCTGATTGCAATTTGAACTTGTACACATTTCGGCTGATTATGCGAATTCTCAAAATCCAATTAAAAGTGGACCATCCCAGTTAATACTGGAGGCGCTACAACACTTCACTTCAACAATTTCATAGGCTATGACGATGCGAATAACAGTAGAACAAAAAGTCACCTTCCGCAACTTCTTGCACAATACGCCTACACACTCCAGATCGCAAATGGCCGGCCATTTCGAAGACGCGCCCACGAAATCATGGTCACATACTATGAAGAAACAAGAGTGAGTTGATGAGTGTTATGTGTTGAACATGTAATTCCAGTCCTCCGTACTTACATCGTGGAGTATTTGAGCGCCTACCATCGCGAGATGACGGGCAGGTAAGTTGGACGACCTTCAGATGGCCGGAATTTCCTCCAGACGGATTTTCGCCATGTCTGCTAAACTGAACCCAACAGAAATGACGAAGACAATGTTAGCTTCCCAATCAAACAATGAATGTGCACAATTACTGCCAATTATGGAGCAACCCCGATCGTCCGATAAGCGTTTGAAAGCGCTAGGATCCCCCTGTAATGCACAAAGATCACCATTATTACGTAGTTATCTGGGTGGTCGGCTCAAGAAAGGGTGTTGCTGCAGATTCCGCTTGAAAGATCGTCGGCATGAACGAACAAACGAGAAATCGTTACTGCTCCTGAGCCCCTGCAGAAATCATTGGGAGTTTAACTGTGTGACACAGATTTAACTGTGAAAGTTCTGTTATCAAGAAGAGAGGCAGTCGAAGAAAATGCCCTCTTTGGTGTCACGAACTCCCAGCTTAGGCCTGACAGCACCCTGTACAAGATGGTCGTGTTCCTCTGTGAAGTCAAGACAATCACAATTCCGAAGGGGACCGTTGTCTTTCGTGTCCACAATGCTGATGAGCGTGTTTGTCACACAAGACCAGTTAGAGGGAAAGGCATGCTGTGTGTAATCAAACGTGTATTCTCTAGAAATTGCTTAAGGATGCAGCGTTTTGACAGGCGCCCTAATATCTTGCCTGCAATGACAGTAGGAGGGAATTATTGTGGATGGCAGGAGGGACTGACCGGCCGACAAACTGTGACTTCTTTCTAGCATTAGCAAGAATGTCAGCCTTTAGTTTTAATGTGAACAGCTGGTGTACGATTTTTGTCAAGCTATCGTCGGCTTTTTGGGCATCTCAGGGCAGATCCTATTCGGGCCCACTCTGTGTTATGAAGTAACTTTGATTGATGAGTTCCAACATCTAGTACCTGAAGGTCCCTGGTGGTGAGGGGGCGCCGAATGTTTCGTAGAGGTAGTGTGGTGTGCCGGTTCAGGAGTGCATCCTTGTACACTACTGAATACTACTGAGTGATGAATAGCTCGACAACCACCTGCGAATCGAGAGTTGTCTTCAAATCTGGCAGGCGCACAAAATGGACTGAATGTTTATTTTTTCCTAATGGAAGCACATACATAAATAAGGAATTTATGTTGACGTCAGACTCAGGGGAACAGTGTGTTTGCGAATTTGTTGCCCACGGTTAATTCAAACACTGCCGTAAGGGTTCTGGTTCTCTCAGTCGCCTGCAACTTTGTGTTTTCTGATCACCGGTAGAGGTATTCGTGGAGATGCTGTGTTCTAAGCGGAAGAATGAGCGGAANCGGAATGGGGCAAGCATTCGCCTTGCGCGATTATGATAAACAATTCAACTCAAAGCCGTGCTCCGAACTTTATTATAATCCAGGTACATAGGAGCACAATCAGTAATGTGTGATCAGAAAGATGCAGTTAAGCGCCCGCACTTGTTGCGTTTGTTTGCCACTCCATAGTCAAGACGTTCGCCTTGGCACCAATCCCTTTTTCTTAACCATTTATGAAATATTTATGTACGATGCTCGCACAATATATGTGAAGTTTTTCAGTTGTAAGTAAGCAGTGTTCACGGGAGACCTGCACTGCTTAAAAGGCCGTTTTTGTCATGGAGGACATTCTCCCAGTTTTCTGAAAATCAACCCATAATGGGAGTTAACTCGCTGCATCACGTTGTGCAAATGCATTCATTACGATAACGCTAAAGTTTATGGTGTTTGGGAGTGTGAATGAAATGGATATTCAATCATGTCGTTAAAATTGCATGTCAACAAGAATGCTTACACGTGACGGTTGAGCATGCACTTCACCGTTTTTCAGATCGTCAGGTCAGTATGGTCGCAGTTCCAACATTTCCGCTGGCCGTTGCAACAACCAACAAGCAGAAGAAAAAGTGACTGATGAGTGAACAATGTATCCACTTGAGGGGTTAATGATCACTCTTTCTATTAGGTGGCCTTCGTTTATAATGGTTACTACAATCAAGGCAGGGATCTGACCGGGTGGAGGCCTCCTCAGATAACTTACATTTTGTGCCCTATCACTAGTCGCACCACTGTCAACACGAACGCCGGTGATTCGCCATTGTAGTTTGATTGGGATAATGATGACCAACTTGTCCTGAGTACTTTGAGGCCATTNTTCATATTTAATAGGTGAGAAAACACTTACCTCCCATTTGCAGTAAGTTGTCGAGATGGGCTTCAGCATTTCAACTGTTGCAAAACGGAAAATGACACACAAGCCCACTAGAGGCGTATTTTATTCGTGCAATGCTGATCGCATCCTCAAGACAACAGTCATCGGGAGGACTGCAAACCCTCGATGACTTTAGGTGTCGGGAGACTGTTTAAGAGAGACGGCAAAGCTCGCCATTCTTTTTGTTTCGAATTGACATCATACACGAATTACCCACGGGCACTTTATTTCCTCCCACTGTTGTCAGGGGCTATCCAAATACTTGTAGACAAGTGAAGTGAGAAGTTGCATCATGAGCCAAATTTCTAACTTCTGAAAGTTCATTGGGTAGGCTGAGGCGTTCCGTATAAATGCGTCTTGAGATTAATTCCTCGGTTGACTGCAGGATATAAAACAGAATGGCACGGGAACCAACCTGGGATACACCGGGGTTTTTGGGCAGCCCGGCCGGATACGGTAGTTTCTTTGCTGCGACTCCAGCGTGGGTGACTGCCCGTATGGGATGTGCTGCTTACCTCTGACATTCTGCGATTGATAACTGTTGTGCCTGTATTTGGGTTCAATCAACAGCAAACCTGACGGGCAATAAGAACGGCAGGGAGAAAGTGTGGCTCACTGGGAGTGCATACTGCACTGTCATATTTACAAGCGTTGGCTTAATTTTTGAATGCGTGAACAAGTGGGTTATTGGTTGTTGAAGCCGCGTCCAGTCAGAATGTACGTAGAGCCTTGGCACGGGAGTGTGACAAAGAAGCAGCCTTGATGCGTTTAAAACAACGCTTTCTAGCCATACTCCTTTAAGACTTCGTCTACTCTGTTTTTCGGAATGTTTTCAGGCGGGGCAGGTTTTAACCAGAAAATACTTGAGTCTACCACGGAAACACTTCGGAGAAGCTGGCCATGTGCGGACTTCCTGAAGTCTCAACCGACCGTTTGGTTAAAAATTTGAAAGGAGAAATATTCTTTGAACGTTCTGATGAGGGGTGCGGGAAATTCAGACATGAATCGTGACGGTGAACTGGCTACTTTGCTTGGTTCACCTTCATCACACACGTGAGTTTCAATAGACGGTAGGCTACAAAGAACTCTCGGACTTACGTAGACTCAACAGATGTCAGGCGCAAAATAGAAACATAAATTAATGGGGACCTAAGGTATGGTGTGCATAAGGTACAGTGCATCTCTCGAAACACTGAACTGCGCCGATTGGCGGAAATTGCGACGGTGGCTTAAGACTAAGCTCTCGTAGAGATCCGATTGGTTCACTGCTAACTGTGTTGAACCTACGTTCTCCATTTGCACTCGTTTAATTCCAAACTTTTGTGTGCATCTAAACATGTGTTTGAACAAGCGTTGATACCAACAGGTCCCCCGGACGTTCGGGCCCACGGCTCCGCTGCGTGTTCGCTTGTCTTTCTTTTATGTTAACGTTTCCTCTTCTTATTTTCTCGCATTCACATCGACCTCGCTTCTCGCCCACACACTCCTTGTTTACTGGTTGCCTTATTCGTGACTGGCCGGCTCGGTTAATCTGGTTCTGCACAACCGAGTAAGCCGGAAGTGCACATGGTTCCAGTGGGTAACGAACAAGCAAAATGTCGTGACTGCATGCGGCCCTCAGATAGCAAGCAAAACCCTTACGTTCATATGTACAATGTGACTGCGCACAACGTTTTTGTGTATGGACTTGTCGCTACTGTGAAGCCATGAAGAGTGACTAGTGTGGTAATCAAATATTGATTGTTGATTAACCCAAGTATGTGCAGGCGTATAACATCAGGCTGTCAGTGGTAACAAAAATGAGCTACCCAGGAGTGTTCGGAAGGATCAAAAAGAAATTCCTGATTACCGCTGTCCGAGGAGCAAGGATGTTACAACATTATTTCGGACCACTGAAGCGTGATCGGCGTAAAACGACAGAACAGACTAGTGCGCATAAGATGGTCTTGTGGTGAAAGGTTATTTCAATTAGCTCGTAAAGTCTACGAAAGTATTGTGTTTCAGGAACATTCTGGGAACTGCCTCGAACGAAACGACAAAGTGCTTCCGGCAATTGTTTCGACGCATGTAGACGAGAAGGCTTTTCTCCTCAGATAGGGGACAATGAGCAAACGAAATTAGCGAGATCGTGACAAAAATATGCCCCTGGAAATCCTTGAGGGAGGTGCCAGTGTGACGTCTACACTGCTGTTTCCATAATGAATGCAGGACTCATTCCCCCAGCTGATATCATTGTACATACTGGTCCGAACATTACTTTGAGCTTGGTCTGGGCGATGGGCTTTGATGATGAATGTTAATGGAGAAAAATAGTTCGACGTTGAGAGGGAGGAAGAACTGGACGCGGGCTGACTGCCAGTAAACACGGACAAGTGCGAAGAAGCACACGAACACTCTAACCATGGTATGCAAATAGATTGAGAGTCAGGATCTGACCCTTGAATTTCGATAGTTCGCTTGAGGCTTACGTCTTGTAGTCCAGACACCGCGTTACCACCTAGCCACGAGAAACACATTGAAGTGTCCTCCAAGTCGTACGTTTGTTGAAAATTGCGCTGAAAATGCGAGATGCAAATGTCCTGACAGACATATTTATGCTACCGATGATAATTAAGGAATTTGGCATAATTTCAAGTTGACCATCCCTCATATTTGATCGCAGCGTTCACATTCAGATAGATTTTCCAGTCAGTCTTTCTGGAAAAGAAACACTATGCTCGAGTTTTGCCATCAGTGAAATATACCGAATCCCAAACTACTCATCAGTGATCTGAAACATCGCCTTGCAGGTTCAATGCGATCAGTGATCTCAACCTGTCCCAGAAGTCCTGATAGCGGGGTCATCGGTCGAAGTTGACAGGACAAATACTGTGTCTCCTCTTGAGACGTCCGGACAAGTTGATCATTGCTCACAGGCGAGAGTGCATAAGCGTTCAATTTGATAACTCGATCGTGCATAATGTGAGGTTGATGGCGCAGTATTCAACACGGTTGCCTCATGGCTGGAATGGCCGAAGTTCAAATCCCGGCCGTGGCAAGGATATGCACTATTGACGAGCTCTAATGAGAGTGGAACTCGAGTCTAGNGCTCTAATGAGAGTGAAACTCGAGTCTGGTGCTTCTTTTCGAGAGAGGCTGACTAGAAATTTTATCTGAATGCGAACACTGCGATCAAATGTGAGTAATAGTCAAATTGAAAATATTTGTCCTGACCAGCGTCCACGGCATAGCCTACGGACTTATCGTCCATTAAAATATCAACCTTCCCTCCTTTCAGTGAATGGCAAAATGCCTGATAAACAGACAGACGTCTTGCACAATGCGACGATAGTTGCTATGGTTTATTTGTGGGGGAGCAATAACAACTGAGAATCGAACCAACCTGGTCGTTATTCGTCAACGACACATTGCTGGGGTACCGCCTGGATAGCATGATTAAGTGCGTTATTGGAAGGGATCACGTAGGCAGTTGGCTCGGCTTCGAAACGGGTGAGGGTTGCAACGATGCTGAGTACTTTCTGTACATTGTTGAACGTATGTAATGCCTCGCGAAGCTGCGACGCCACACTAAAAGTGTTCCGTGGGTACTAGGTGTTGAGACAAGCCACCGAACCGCCGTCATGGTAAATAGAGACATGATTCAGATCGGGTCTGAATAGATCGAAGAAAAGCTTGAATATCTGGGCTACATCCAGCTGTTTTAGTATTGTCTATTTTCGCAACGGAAATCTAATATTATGCGTGCACCAGGTAGATTTTAAATAGGGAGCGCTCGGAATGTAAGATTAAAGGAATATGGTGGATGTAAGGAAACGGGATAACGATTGTGTATGGTACCACTGTTGAGCCTCCAAAAATCGCTTAATGGCCTCGAAGTGGCCGATGCTTTTTCATAGACTAAGTGTAAGGGGAAGACCGTGCACACTTGACTATACGAATAATACCGAAATCATCCATGCGGCTGGAGTCCGCTTTAACGACTTTCAGGTTTTCAGCGGTGAGGCTTCGAGGCAAGCCGTCACCAGCTAACCTTTTGAATACTAATGACCCTGAGCTTCTGCTACCGGAGAAATATGGTGAAACTGAAGCCATATTACAAACGCAATGATAAGCGAACCGTCATCGAACTTTTGTATCAGTGTTTCACTGACAGCTAGTAGGCTGACAACGTTTGTTGTTGTTTGTGGCCCACGCGATCACGTTCGCCACCACGTCGGTGCGAAGAAGAATGCTGTAGCCTGTGGACCTGTCAAGCGTGTAGAGAACTCCAGATAACAGGCACAACAATTGCCATCACTGCCTGGCTTCATCATTTCCCTGAGCCGTCGGCTGGGTATCAGGAGTGCAAGGTTAGCTGCACTTCTTTCTTTGTTGATCAAACGTGTGATTGCAGCAACAATTGAGAAGACTGTGTTGTTAATGCTGTTGAACGTCAAAGTGGTGTTTCTGATCGGCTTTGTGGTTTGGTTAGTTGGAGGTGCAGACTGTAAATGGCTGAATAGACCTGTTTGGTCAAAATCTCCGCTTGTTGTCTTAGGTCGTCACGAGGCTGACTAGCAACGGACGCTCCTAATTTGTGGTTATGTTGGAAGATTGATGTCTTATCAGCTGACTTTGAGCTGTCTTATAGGGGCAGAATGTTGTTGAATGTAGCGACAGACCCAGGGATTGATGCCGGTGGGTTTTTTGTTCATAGCCTCCGCAAAATGGTGTTTCACATCTTCCTACTACCAAAAAGGTACAACATGTGTCGTAAGAGGAAGGATGTCTTACATACACT
>QNGE01010237.1:0-10686 GCA_008508345.1 Paragonimus westermani
TGTAAAACATGGAAGTTTGTCTTTGAGTTGTGACGTCATAACGGGTGTAGAACTGAAACTGGTGAACAATTGAGCGACACGGTGGGTTGTTTCGACAGACTTTCCTACCTTTCTTGGGATAACTTCAGTCATGGGATCGTCCTCGGAAGAAAGACTAGTAAACGCCAATTTCTTAGTCACAGAGAGTGACTTAAGTTTCAAGTCTACTGCCTGCATCAACTTTTGAATGAACACTCTTGTGAACACTTCCTGTAGGAACTCTAGCTCAGCCTGTAACGTGACAGCGGTGCAGCTGTTCAAACCTCTACCCGGCAGGCATCGTAAACGGTTTCGCTTTTGATTAAGCAGAAGGGAACTGTCAAAGTGAATGTACTGGCCACTCCAAGTCTGTCTTCTGTACACAAATCGAGGGATTGCACCATCTTCTTTCATCACTGTGCCAAAGTCCAGAAAGTAAGTGCAGTGATTTCTCCTCTCATTTGTATTTAACAAAAGCTTGGTTTGTCTTGGTTACGAATCCCGGCACTATGTGAATCTGGGGAAAAGTGATTGTGAATTGGCAGACTAGGTTGGGGCGGGTGGTGCTTTTGAAACAATTCACGTATTTACAACCGACTCACAGCGACACCTTCGGGAGGAAAACTAAAGTCCGCCTCGAAAAACAAGACAAAAATAAGCCATTATCTTTTGCCACTCCAACTTCAGTTACCCGTAATCGATACTGCGCGCTAAATAATCAAAGACACTTTGGCTATTACGAGGCTAGACTAGGAGCACACCGAAAGCTCTCAGTGGAAGATCGATTAGGTGAAGTGAAATTTAACTGGGGATTTATTAGCAAAAATTGTCACAGCCTCAGTGGTAAATTAATGTTTGAGGTGAGTAACAGAAGCGTATTTACATTTCTCGATGTCATGACACATCTCGTCGACGGATCTAGTTAGAATGATATCTGAGGAATTACTAGCAAGTAATTCCATATCTCACCGGAGGGACACCTTCCGTTACATTAAACAGGTAAACCCATACGAAGGCCTTGTGCGCCAAGTGAAGCACAAATCGATTCCTAACTCACCTTCTAAACGGTGGCTTATTAAAATGAACACGTGAACTTTAGGATGTTCGATTTGTTGTGGATGTGCAAAACCTCAAATGTAGCAACTTTTCGGCGTAGTTTGTTGACAAGATTTGCAGTGGGTCAGAATATACAGGCACTTTAAACATTAAAGATCGCAGAGTTCCGGATATACGACATGTCCTACAAACGGTTTACGAGCGCACTTTCCGAAACCAGAATTTGCAGTGTATTTGATTATAAAACAAGATAAACTCGAACAAATTAATGACTACATTAATGTTACTGTAATATACATATTTTTGTGATGGTGTGCTCGAAACAACCGTTAGGCAGTCTGAAAAATTTGTTCACAGCCTGGCTATCACCTTAAGACAGAAAGTCAATACCAGCCTGCAAAATAAGTAACGAAGAGTGTGAAATTTTTCAGATTAACATCACAGTCGTAAAAGGAATGACTCAAAAATTTATGGAAATGCAAAGGCAGCAACTAGTTGTAAGTGATTTTAAATGATAAAAAAGACCTGATTGAAGACCCAGAAAATGAAGTAGCGACAAATTCGGTACGATCTGCATTCACATATTTAACTGCGATTGACAAAAGTTCGATAGCAATGGGGTTTTGGAAATGGTCAAATTTTTCAAGCTTCAAATGAAGCGCTATTAACGAGGGTTAAGTGCTTGTGAGATATCCGCACAAAATTCAGTGCGAGTGAAGTTGGACAGTCTGGATGTCATGTTTAACATGTTAGTGATAAACAGATTGGGAATAACACAACGTTACGAGCAAGTTGTAATACTCTACGTTTCAACCACCTCGGGTGGCCTTCCTCAGGAGTGTTGTAATCGAAATCACTTGTTCGTAACGTTGTGTTATTCCCAATCTGTTTATCAGGGTTAAGTGGTAGTTGAATCCTTATCCGTGTAGAGTAGACTTATCGCGCAGACACAAGAGAAAGCCTGTAAACTCAGCTGACTAAATTTCAGGTCTTTTCTGGTACGCTCCAATTGTGAAGAGGTGAAATTACATTTTCTGTTGACATAAGAGTTAAACTGGTCTTTACATCACATGTGTAGTACGGTAAAGTTACGCGTTGCAGGTCGGCTCATTGTAGATAGCGTTTTCATGTTTAATCTGCAAAAAATCTTTTGGTGATAATTTATTCTCATTCAAAATGTCATCAAGTGTACGTAAAAAGTGGACAAAGGTAATTCATATCTCTCAGGCTGAGCCGACGTTTACTCTTTAACCGCTATATATCACACAGTATGACGCAGAGAAATTTCGTTGTCTGTGGCTTGCGTGATCTTTAGTGAATATGGGTTTTCTACGGTCAAAATCTGCGTAATTCACGAACGCCAAACGATCCGTAATACGTGCCAGAGATAAGGCTGTACACAAGAGAGCAAGCAAGCAAGGGTCTGGATGCATATGCGTTGCTGCTGGTTGCTAGACCTTATTTCAAAACGTATTCTATCAAACTACCCACAATGCAAAAGAACCAGAACGATGTCCGGGATTCCAAAATCGTTTTGTACCTGAGCACAATTAAAAACAAAATGGGGTAATAGACATGGACAGAACGAAGATAGCACAATATAATCAGCTCAATAATAATACGCCGATGGACGTTTTGTTGTAAATGTGTCAAATTAATCACTTACCCTTTTTGTACCTGGATTTCAGACCGAGGAAACCAAAAGTTAACATAGAACATGTCTGGTAATGCCCATGAACATTAACTGTACCGGAAAAGTATTCTTATGCAAAACTCGAGGTGATAATTTACTCGCTTGTTTTAAAGCAACTTGAAGAAGAACGTAACAGAACACCTCGTCGGATCAAGCACAAAGTAACTGCGGCCCGAAATGAGACACACATTAATTAAACCATCATATTAGAGCCTTGGTTTTGTTCACCTCACCACGTTTGATTAACTCGTTAGTAGCCACAAATGGGCTGTTCTACAAGCGTGTATCGGAATTTAATCAACTCAACTGATACCAAAAATAAGTCTGTTTCCTCCTTTTCACTACGTGAGTGCTTATCTCAAAATTCAGATAAACAGTGAGGAGTTGGTAAGAATAATAGAAACAAGATATTCCGTGGTGATCTAACGGACCCTAATATACAAACCATGACAGAGTACAGCCTAATGCCCGTAACTCAGGGACCGCTGAAAGGCCGTACCTCTTCACACAGTCCCAGTGGCTGTATAGTATCATTCCGTTATCAGGAAATGTATTCAGTTGCATCAAATTCATTTAAAAGCCTCAGGTCGCTTAGTTATGCTGGTGTGTTTTGTTCCTTTTCTCATGCCGTTATCGCTATTCAGCAAGCAAATGGGAAGCCTGCTTTCGAATTAAACCAGCTACGCATTATATAACGAGGCCCAAATTCTACACGACCAATATTCTTATGAGATTGGTAGCCAACTTCGGTTCGTAAGAAGTATTTTCGATAATTTTGTCAATCCTCTTTGTTGCAACCAGCTCACACAACAGCTGTCCGTTTCAACTGTCTTCGAATGAAACGCTGTGCTCTGATTCTATGGACACTTTTTCGAATAAAAATCTAACGTTGTTTCGTTCTCAGCGTTGCTTGCCACAGGAAGGACGACACTTACAAGTGACTATTTTCTGCGTTCACACACAGATATCTGAGTGGCAGTTGTTTGATTAAATCTGACTGAGGATTCAACGGCAAACAGCTTACTTGTGAAGAGCCCATGTGGTAGGCATCTCTGAACCAGACGAACCAGACGGGAAGGAAATGATACAACGGCATTCAGCCAAAGGAAAATGACAATGAAACAGAGCATTCTTTCCTAGAAACATCTTGGATCTGTGTGATGTCAACTTTGTTTTTAGTTGATTCTGCTTCGTAATAATAATACTCACTTATATGCTATAAAATAAACAAGTCTGGGGTTTGTGTAGGTGAACTTATCCGATTTTCTGACGTCGTATCATAGCAGTTTTTAAATCAACAAATTTCTTCCAAAAGAACTTCCGCTTGGTCAACGGCAAATCGGCAAGAGAATATTACAACAAGCCATTAACTACTGCCAAATCTGTCAGTAGCGATGGACGGCGTTTTACTTTCAGTCAGGCAGTGGTGGATACTCATTCCACGTCAAATACAAACCGCAAGAAATGCTTTAGCAAAGTAAGAAAGCTTAGTGTTCACTTGAAACTGACGTTTCATTCTGAACGGCGTTACCTCACACTTATAAAGCCCAGTGGTTAAAAAGTTTAACATTTGATATAAACCCGACAAGTGATAGATGAAGATTACTATATGTAAAAACCCGTTTTTCTTCGTAAGTGAAGAACAAACATGTGAAAGATACACAAGGGAATTACTAAGTTCATAAGGTTATTTAAACAACCATTCTAAACGACTGAGCGTCAAGTCAATAAATCTTACGTTATCTGCGTTTGACCCGAGTGACGGTAACAACTCACCAATTCGTATTAACTGTGAACATCCGTGTGATATGAAACTGAATCTGAAATTCAAGTATGCTAAATATATATTACTCATCAGCAAAAACTCCGGCATTTCAGTAAGATGGGAACGCCGGTGTGCATAAAAATTCAACTCTGAACTATATGTGGATGAACCAATCCTTATCTTGGTTCAGCGTTCTGTAGAATCCGACGATTTATTGAGAACGCCCATGAGTCGTGTCTATGAAATATTAAGTAGGAAGAAGAAATGCTATTCTGGAGAACCACACAGGTCCAGCTTCTGCCACAACGTAAGCATACAGGTTAGTGCGTAAAGGAACAGAACTGTTCATCTCCGCCACTGTCTATGCTGGGCAGGACAAATGGTGTTATGCGGTGTATAGACGTGAAAGCCAAATTATTGGAGGTTAATAGAGGGACAATTGAATGCTGCTGATGGTTTACACTCGTGACAGCACTGAACACTTGAAAGCTGAATCAATTTATTGTCAAGTATGCACCTACTGCGACCTTTGAAGGTGGGCTATGCTGTCGACTGCGAAATCCGTGGTGGTGGCTGTTTCTCGACTTTGTGTACAGCCTGTGTAACTTCAAAACAATACCGAATCAGCCGTAACCAGCGAGCTATGCAATGTTTTCCAATGTGAACAGGCTTTAACTGTAAAGCAGTTGTGCCCACATGGTAGCCTGCCGTTTCCGTAATCTAATTTAAGTTAAAAAAACATTTATCGTACATTCTTGTTTAGCCGGAATATTTCTGCCAGTCAATGATTTCGAGCGTGGTGTATTCTATGGACGAGAATTGTCACCTCGCATGCCTGCAACAAGTCAGAAACAGATGTACTCTCATGTGCATTTATGGAAGAGAAATATTTATGAGCTTCATGATATTCCTGGTGTGCTGTCACAGAACGTGTCTAATGATTCCCAGCTCGATGTCACAATGAAGACGTCGGGCACTTATGAAATACTTATTTGTTGGCAGACTGTGAAACATTTCATTGCGAAAGATTCACGAATTCCTTCGAAAAAGTGCAGTGTTACTAGCCTTTCAGTCGTATTTACACGGTTTGTAAATGGGCTCCAGTTGTCTCTCATTAAGGGCTCTAGATCCCATTCGCAAAGGTAGCAGTCAGCACAATTTTGTCGAAAAATATGCGCAGCCTTTCATTTGTTGAAGCTGTAAGAATTCCATTCCTAATGGATTAATATTTGGGCTCGCCACAGTTTTGTTTCTTAGGAGTAAGGCAGCATCTTTAAGGTGACGGTTGTAAGAGTTCAAGGAAAGAACAACTGACTAAAGGGTCATTGCAGAAATTAGACGTCGGCCGAGAACCATTCTGATATCTCTCCATTTACCTCGACTTCGAACCTAGACTTTAATACGCCCCAAACCACACGACTAAGCACTAATCGACAGCATAACTTTGTACGACCTATGACAGTACGAAGTGATAACCAACTTCATGATCTGGGAAAAGGTCAGGAGCGGAAATCTCAATGACCAATACTTTGTCCACAGCTTGTGTCCGAAAATCACAATTGGTCATCTGACTTACGATGCAGAATATTCCGTAGATTCACCGTGCTGTTTATTCTGATCGTGAAGTTGTCTTCCAGCAAACACTGTTCTATTTACAGATCAATTAAGTGATTCTAACGCCAGGTATTTTGTTCCATCATTTTTGTACACACCTTTGGGTATAGATATGAACATGAATTTTTTCCAGGTA
Source organism: Paragonimus westermani (assembly GCA_008508345.1). NCBI lineage: Eukaryota > Metazoa > Platyhelminthes > Trematoda > Plagiorchiida > Troglotrematidae > Paragonimus > Paragonimus westermani. The sequence goes on from QNGE01010237.1 coordinate 6,283, forward strand.
TTCACTGAGACACCAGTTGTTAAGGAATGATTGAAAAGTAACGTTAACAGCCAGGCCATTTCCGTAGCGCGGTTAACAAGGATGGTGGAGAATATCAAGTTTGAACTGGACAAACTGTGATCCGGCAGGTTTTTTGAGAGATTTGTGATATTGAATTCAAGCATAATGCATTTAAATTGATCCTGTATCCAAACGTGACACCTGAAGTGCAGCTGTGCGCAACCCGTACGTTTCGCTCAGAATCTCGGCCGCCTTTATATAAATAGTGGCAAATCTACGACTCTACCAATGACTCTGTTTATGCTGGAACCCGAGATTCACCCTCAATATTCGAGAAAGATCGCACTGATAGCAATTTGGAAGCGCCTGGTAGCAGGAGTGGTGCGAACGTACTGCGTGACACCCAAAAACCCCTATTCAATCCGTTCTTGTTGGTGTGAACTGCGTGCTCAAAGTTTGGATTTAATCGACCGCTTTGCTTTATTTCTTGGGTGTCTCGCACTGCTGTTAGGTGTAGGAGAATTTAATGAAGTATGGTTATTGAAAACCCTAATGTTTTTCCTCATTGATGCCAGCGATGTTCTAGGTTGAGAGTGTTGGTGAAGTGTGACCAGTTAAACTAATGCAAAATTGTGATGATCATGATAAATTATTAGTCCTACAATTTGCGGACAATTGTGTCCAGTTTCTACAACAGTCCGAACGCGACTGTTTCTTGCTCACTGTGACCACAGAGAGCCGTGACTTTTGAACGGTCTAATCTGTTAACTTTGTTGGCAAAAGTGTCATACAATCAGGGTAGCACTTGGCTTGCTGTTCATCTGGTAATACCCTACATGGACTAGAATAATCCAGTTTCTACTGCTAAACCAGCTAAATGGGTAGTGAAATTTCATCCCAGGTTATCAAAATCATCCATTACTGATGAGCAGTCGGGGATTTGGTTTGTTTCCAAGTTGACCATCAAGAGACGATCGGGCAACCTGATCATTGCCCACAAGCGACAGTGTTTGAGCGTTCAGATTTGATAATTTGGTAGTGCCTAATGTAAGGTCAATGGCGCATTGGTTAACATGGTTGCCCCATGATTGGAATGGCCAGAGTTGAAATCCCGGCCGTGACAATAATATGCACTACTGACGAGCTCTAATAAGAGCGAAACTCGCGTCTGGTGCTTCTTTTCGAAAGAGGCTGGCTGGAAAGTCTATCTGAATGCGAANAAAGAGGCTGGCTGGAAAGTCTAGTTGAATGCGAAGGCTGCGATCAAATGTGAGTGATGCTCAACTTGAAAATCACCCACTTTCGAAGTTTCTGTATAACCGAAAGATGGAATTCTACGCACAGCGCCACGGTGCTAAAAGCACTTCTTTGCTCGATATGCCGTCTGTGGATGACATCAATCAAACCAATGGCATTTTGAGTGACACTAGACCTTTATCAGAATGAGTCAGAACGATAAAGAAGCAATTTATCCCAAATACCTAACGTATGCACCCAAATAACCAGCATCAGCCTCCGTCGCCATTTTCAGCTCAGTTCGAAACACCGTCTTACCAGGAACAAACATTTGTCAGTCCAGCATTTTCACCATGCACAATGTCTTCGCGGTGTCCAATATAAATGAAGTTTGCCGAGCACAAGAGAGTAAAGCTGTTCACTGTGTAGAATCAGTGTCATGCAGCAGTCTTGCTGCTGACCAGAGGCACGACGAACGAGTCTGATATGAGAAATTTTGAAAAGAAAGACAGGTTTGAGCCAGCAGCCCCCTACTGGAATGTCAGTTATTGAACTGCTGGTCTTGCTTTGGTATGTGCATGAGTCACCTGGGACAGTTTCGAGTTGTTGGATGGAGTAACATGCTCTCCACTCAGGCCTGAAGTTGCTTGATCTTACAGAATTATGTTTGATCCTAGTAAAAATGGCAAACCAAACTGCCCGCGCCTGCTTAATTAAGGAGATTATCCGCAATAGTCGAGCCGAACTTACCGACACTTTGTATGTCGGCCAGTGCAAACCGTTTACATTAGTGGCTGTCAGATCAGTGAGATTAACGAGTGATGTTAGAAACTTCCACTGGTCTAAGCCAAACACCGCTTGAATAGAAGCTGTATAGACATGTAGTCTGCACATGGTGCACGGAAACACTGTAACTCTTGCGTTCACCTGACTGGCTCTCAGGCGGAAGTTGCAGACTTGTTTATTTGTTTTTATCCAAACGTTTACAAACTGAATTACCATTCCCATTAAAGTTGAATTCATGAAAAGCCATTTGTTTCACGAGGTCACCTATGGTATGGGTAACTTTCAACGGGAGCGTAACAAGCTTCTCCATAGGTTTTCAATTCGCTTTAACTGACCTTAGGATAACCGGAGTGTCCAAAATTTTCGTAAAGTTACTTTCTGTTACGCTCACTCCACTCGGCTATCCTTAAGGCACTACTCCCAGAGGGATTAAGTACCATGACCAATGGACAGATTAATATGTGCGATTTTGTCGGCGTCGATCTGGGTAAACTCTTCTCCGCATCCATTCTGCTCACGTTGATTTGCCCATCCAAGCGATTGGGCTATATTTCTCACTGCTTCTGTTTCTTCGTTCTGACGAATTGGGACTGCTTTAATTTCGGGAGTGTGCCAGTTTTGGGTGGTTTGTTTGTGAGCGTCCACTTTATTGCCCGATTATTACCGAGGGTTGATAAGTTGTTTGACTAAAATAACAGGCCCCAACGCCAACATGTTTAATGGATTGGGTGGAAACAGCTGCAGATTATGCCTCGTGTTATCATTACGTACAATTTTAACATGTCGTGAAAGTGATGCACACTCTTAAGTTCATTCAGTCACAACATCTTCTGACTAGAGACTTGGTTCTCAGCGTCAGTATACTATGAAGGGAATCGTACTTCATCTTCAGCAAGAGCACTGGTGGGGTCTTCATTATGGGGCATGCTCTCTGATGCACTCAAACCCTTCTCCGACGTTAGAGCAACTAGCCTGGGTGAACACATATTTTGCACTTCAGCCCCCTAAATATAGTTTACATATGGCGTGTACGTAGCATCTCTCTGTGAGTCACACCGTGAGGTAAATAGGTGCCGTAGACCTGACGGGAGGTGGTTTAATTTTTGCGACCAGGTGCCGATGATCAGAAACAGGTGTAACGCCGTTTGCTGTTGTGTAAACTGAAGCTGGTTAGATTGGAAGCAACGGTCCAAATACAAGTTCACGCTCGCTATTATCAGTAGTGAACCCAAATTCAAGATATGGACTGGGACTTCTGTTTGTGTTCTCGGTTGTACTAGTGCTTCTAGCGTAGTATCGTTAACGGAAGCGGACAAATCTCTTGCGTTCCGACTCCAGGCACTTAAGCAGTTTTAATCTCACACGAGGTAATAAATCTTATCTGCTTGTATACGTGTAAACTAACACTTTGCAAACACGATTTACCAATGGGTTCATTGAAAACCGCGCCTCTGATAGCCACGAACCTCCTGCACTGATATGTTCGAATCTTCTGTGCCTTTTAGAGCAGGATCAAATGATGAATGAACAGTTCGCTCCACACAGAGTCTACTTCAAGCCTGTTTAAATCAGGGTAAATGGGCGCAAATCGTTATTAAAAATAATCCACAATTTGCCCAAGAGCAAAGTTAATTCACTCCAGATGGATAACACAATAAGAGACAACTATCACCGAAAATGACGTTAACTGACACACAATTGTATGACCTGTGATGAACATCTCCTTCTTGTTTTAAAAAACTCTTAAGGCTGGAATATGGTTCGTTTTGCAGTCACGCTGTCCCGTGTGCTGTTTCACAAGTTGTCAGCTGGGCCCACTTAGCAAGTGGTTAGTTTTTGTAATGTGTCGGCCCCACAAAAACTGCCACCAAACTAGATCAAACGGTTCTTCGGGTGTTAAGTTTTTGTTGTACCATAGGCAGCTATGCATGTACACCGAAACGTAACAGCTAGTCTGATGTTCTTACAGATGTCTACGCTGTATACATAAGTTGGAGGGTAATTGGATTACGGGCTGCCTGACTTACCACACTGTTATAAGTTTCTCCGCTACTTCCACACAAATTCCATCCGAACAGACTCCATTGGGAATAGGTTGATCCAGTCGGCTGCCCACTAGATAGCATGTTTGCCTTCATCAGTTCCTGAGGCAGAGATTAAAAAATCATCCTAAGAAATGGGACTTAGTGCGAACACTCAGTCGTTTTTGTAGAGAAAAATACCACATAATTAGATCACTGACAAAGCCACTCCTGACAGGTTCCGAAAATGGCATCTGTAAACGAACATTCAGTGTATCGTCAACATTAATTATGTATGTAAGCTCAGGTATATCAGTAGAGAATTTCAGAGGATGGGGATTGCAAGAGACAAACTTCCGTT
>QNGE01010240.1:0-10685 GCA_008508345.1 Paragonimus westermani
GAAACCCTACACGAATAACCCTCTGTAAACCATACACAAACCGTAATATTAGGAGTTCTGAATCACCCGGAGCTACATCATGAATCATTAACTTAACACATAACTACTTCTTTCTGCTGAAGAGGTCTTCGAAGCAGTGAGGGAAACTGGACTTTTTAAGTCTTGGTTACATTTTGTAATAACGTACAGCTCAACTTCGTCAAGGTGAGTGCAGAACAAATGGATTTAGCCCTTTGCACGGAATCGGGATATCTTCGAACATGTAGGTGTAATTGCATAATACCAGGTGAACTGGGTAGGACTAAGATAAGTTCAGCCCAGTTAAATGACATGGTTTCTTTACTACGCACAGCCCAGATTATCACAGGCTGGTAACTGAAGAGGTCTTTGGTGACATTAATAACTGACCTGACAGACCTAAGAAGTAAAACCAAAGCTCTGAATACAATGAAAATTTGAGCGTGGAATATGTATTGACGAAGACAGACTAAACTGGCGTTGTATGATGCGGCGTAATCGCTCTACGGCTGCTGTGAAGATTATTGATTTTATTGACAGCGTAGCCTTGGTGAAAGGCTGGAAGTGAAACCCGAGCTTACAGGCAGCGAAGTTACAGCACACACAAGCGGTAACGTTAACATTTCGAAACTACAAACCTTTGGTGGATTAACCTGTATAGATGCAGAAGCAGCCAACACCCTGGGTAAACTGAAAATTACCAGTTGTGACTTATAACAACTCAACTGAATCACTTCAAATCTCGGTGTTACAGGTCAGAATCAAATTAGGGAGCATACTAAATTAATCGCCCGGTCCACAGTTTATATCCCTCGTCATATGGAAAAACCGCTCCGCGGAAATATGAGAACCGCAATCAAAACTTTTCAATCGCTCCTTGTCAAACAACCGTTCACTGATGTCCGGGAAGAGTTCATAATCACATAACTTTACGGACGGTCCCTGGTGGATATCGCTAGTCCCCACGGTAACAGGAGTTTTATTAGGCAAGTCCTTCCGGCCTGAGTTAGAAGCTCTGAACCAAGAAGCAACATGACCTACCGGAAACAAGACCACTGTTGTTTATTCTTTTCATTTTTGAGATACCTCGTATAGTCAAATCGCCGGTGCTGATACAAACCGACGGCACAAAGTTCTGGCAAGTTCCAGATTGCCGGGGAGGTGTGATTTTCCTACAGAACGATTTACACTATCACTTAGTAGTCCACAGAAAATAACTTGCCCTTCGTTTTTACCAGGTAGGAAATCGGCCATATTTACCATTAAAATCCTGTGTTAATTTTGTGACACCAAGTTACAAATCAGTGTCCAAAAGAGATTTAGGAATTTTAGTGAAAAACATTTTAGTCTGTCTACAGACTGTCCTGCCACGGTTGAATACATACAAATGGATTTGAACCATTCAGGAGGAAACTGGAAAAAGTTCAACCCTGTGGTCTTTCTGACTAAGCTCGTCTGCATACAATCCACTCGCAACTAGAAACAAACACTCGGAGCTGTCTTTCTCACCTTAAGATTTATTACATACCGAGTGTTCAGTGACCGACAGCTAGAAGGAGTACGGAACTCAGGGAAATCCGACGCCGGAAGAAAATAGCAAAATTAGATCAGTTCTTAATCAATTACGGATACCTCAAGGAAAATCTACATCCTACCCCTAAAATATCCTGCACTATGCATCATTTGCGAATGCATTACACTCAATCACATGAGGACGAAAGCTAAAATTGTCATTCGTTGAAGTTTGTTTGTCCACTAGGCAGGTTACTTCGCATTAGGAAATGATTCACAATTGGACACATTTCATAACTCTGTGGTTGAGGATTTTCAACTTGTACTCCACCGCTGAGAGATACTACAAGGTTGACCACCACTTTAGCTCATCTGAGTAGACAACAGATGTGTATATCTGGTGAAACGTTGTTTCAGTGTGTTCTGCTGTTCGCTGATGTCATGAATGTACGCTGAAACCATCGTTGATTTTTTTGTGTATCGGCCTCACTTTCACTTTACGCGGATGAAGTGTCCAACACAATTACGTGCCAAACAACACAGTGAAAGGAACGCATGAGCAAAGATTTTCTCCCTCTTCTCAGAGATAGGTACAATCCTTTTGATCTAATTATACAGAACAAATTGGTGGGCAATAGAGACGTGACCGTGTTGTACTCACTCATTTATTGTGAGTCCTAGTTATGGTGAATGCTGTTGCCTTAGACTTGAACAATCAAAGAACGTAGGACCCATACGTGTTTTTATTTGTCGTATAGCAACTGGCGTCTTATGACATCAGCTTTACCCTACTAGGGTTTGCACTACAATGAAAGATGAGCATAGTCAACAACAGTGGGATGTATAACAAGAATAAAAACACCCGGTGAAGAAACCCGATTTTCCTTGCTCTCCCAAGGTAGCTTATGGAATCGGTGTATGGAGCATATCTGGGTGTGACTCAACCTCCGATTCTGACTGGATCACAATGCTGAATCTTTAAACTGTCGGTTTGTGACGATTCTGCAATCCAGCATTTTCTCACAATAAAGCACGGCCATTTGTTTAAATGTGTTCTACTTCAATCGCCGGCAGAGTGAGGCACTTCAACAGTAGTCACCATGACTAAAGCGACATGTGACAAACCTGAAGAATTGGTCACAACCAACTTCACCTTGCAGGTGCAAGATAGTTCCACTGCTTAAATGCCCCGACCAGTTAAACAACACAGCCTGGTCAAAGAACACAAAAGTAAGGCGGTGAGTTGAGCCTACATCAATGAGCCGTTGTCCAAGTGTGGGTAGATCCAATAAGCACATTAAAACTGACCGTGACAGTTTGTTACAGCGGATGCAAAATCGTTTTTGTTAGACAGACAAAAACCCCTTATTCCGTCCCACGCAGACGTTCGTCAGTCTTCGGCAGAACTAGCTTTTTACTCTTTCTCAGAAGCTAGCGGTGAATACGGTGATTGTTACTATTTTTCGGCAGTCTGCCTATGAATATCGAAGTGACAGTGTCGGCCTCCGATAGTTACACTCGAAGGCGTAGATGAATCTTTGATTCATATGTCTGGTGGAATAATCCTACATTGAACATATAAAAGGTCTATAATGATACATTGACAAGGTAGACTCTCTGTTACAGCAGAATTCGGCCGCTTTGTTTTGTCCGTCTCCAATTCACCACCGGTGCCCAGCTTTGAAATACTTGTGTATTTGTACATATTAGCAGAAGCACGGGAGCCGTTTCATGTCAACTACATTGGAACTTTGCTTGAATTTATAGCCCTGCTTACCTAACAGACGTTGTAGCTCTTTAAATTTTCCGGTACAGCCCTTTGTTTCTTTGAAACCTAGACGTCCAGGCGCATCTACAGTCCGTTTTTTTCAAACAGAGACAATATAGGATAGTTTCTTCAGCTTTAAATCAGTCTTTAGAAAATCCCGAGAGGATAGTAGTAACGTCACTCTTAGACGCAAGTCTACTTCTATCCAATCTTTAGCAATCACTTGTGGTTTCAAATGTTTAAACATACAACAGGCTGGTGAGGAACCTCGGTTTGTGGTGTAGCGTTCTTCAAAATGTGAAATGTATCACGTGCGGTAAAGTATTGTTGAACTATTGCATTAACCTCTTCCATCATAATAGGTTGATAACTTTCTGAAACTGTTTGATTTAGTAACTAATTACTCCAACTTTCTTTAGTATATCCTGGAATGACCTGGGACATACACCGAGACAAATGGACATGGATTTCTTTACAACTTGCACGGTTACTTAAAAAAATTCCTTCACTTTCTTATACCCACATCAGATATGGTGTATTTTATCGGTTGCTGAAAGCAAATTTACAACAGTTTTTCATTTACTCCCAGAAATCGTGCTGTTGATAGTGAAGTTAGACATGAAATAAAAAATATCATCGTTTGAGATAATTCACGTAATCCCGGAAAATCTTGACCTGCACTATTGAGAACGGTTGTAGCGTTCTCTTTCAACTATCGTTTCGATCGATAATAGACCTCTAACAAAAGTATTTAATGATGAGTTCGCATCTGAAACGGCTCGCAAAGTAGGCATAAATTAAAACAGCACATATCTGTTCTCATGCATTTGAAGTTCGCCAGAGTTCGCTCAGGTCTGTAGTTATAAAGGTGTGCACTTGTGTCTTGAGCGACACGTTAGGACTTTAGAAACGGCAATCACAAATTACCACAGTAGATATGACGTCTGTGTGAAACGTCCACATCAATTAATTCCACCACTGTTGTATTAGTCCTAACCTCTGGTCGCAATGCCCTGGCTAAATCACTGATAGAAATTAGTCCAATACCGTTCAGCACAAAAGTGTTCATGTAACTCGAAGATCACTCAACTTACCACGGGTTAGTCACAAGCAAATGCCTCTGAACCGTCAGAGATGATAACTCTTTCGTGCTTGAAAAGAAATCAATGGCTTAGTGGTCAAGGGGTTTCTCTCCGAGTACTTGGGTCACAGGTTAAGACCAGTGGTGATCATTACTGACGGACTCCAAAACGGAAGCAGACCTCAAGTTGAGAACTTTGTAACTAGAGGCCTTGTTCTAAATGTCTATACAAATTGAATGATTACTATAAGCAGAGAGTGACGTTCATCTCATGCGACTTAGATCTGCCAGATTTTATGAGATTATAGCAAATGCCATGAGTTGTGGGTTACACGTTCATATCATCCGTGTTTGGGTTTAACCCATTCACACGTCACGACGGCTCAATCCATACGTTTGTAAATGAGCAAGGATTAGCTACCTAGTTTAGTTTCCGCTGAATTCATGAATATTTACAGTGGGGTGGTGTATATATCAAGCGACCAAATCATCGATTTCAAAATCGGCATCAGTTTAAGAGAAACACGATGGAACTCAGTTTAAATGGGAACGTAAGGATTTCAGGAACATGTTGCAAAACTATGTTCTGATCACCACAGCCGACCATCATTAGGACTGCTTTTATCGTTGTTGCTACACTTGATGTAGATTGTTGTGTTCATCAGTATGTTAGATTAACAGAAAGTTGTTTGTCACACCATACACATTGCTGAAAATGTATTTGATAACAGTTTTCACTATTAGGATAATAGATGATTAAGCAACCTACGGTTTCACTTTATTCGCTAGTTCACTAATTAAAATCGAGAACAACGAAAACCACCGATGAGATATTGGTAAAACATGCAATATTATGAACATGGTTCTATGTGCACATAAGTAAACAGACAAACAGTATTCGCTAGTCGTTCCAGTTGCTCACCTTGGATGCTCATTTTAGCAAGAAAGACCAAACACAGAATTGTTGGTACACCAACAAAATATAAGCTGAGGAAATTGATTGCACAACCGACATGTTGCAAACCAGCACCCCGAAGCACACCGGTGCAGATACCCTGGAAATAAAAGCAAGCACAGACACACAGCAATTTTATTAATAGAAAGCAAGGTGATAATTCGGGTTAGATTAACCGAAAACTGATTCCGTATTAGTTCGATTCAAAGTGACAATGAGGTGCCAAGCTATGAGCCCATGAGCTCGAAACCGTAAACCGTCCAACCCGAGCCCTCGACATTCCCTCATACACTAACACGCCACATACAATGGTATACGCCTACATCTTGACATTTGAAATGTCGTATTATAGACACTTACATGTATACCACAATATACATCTTACAGTAAATAATAATCAAACACCCAACACATATTTCTCGTGCAAGACATTCTGAATTGAAGTTATGACCTCCTAATTGAGACCTTTGTTGTTTTTAACCAAAAGCCTGATTATATAATGCTAATTGGTGACAAAGTTTCCGTGCATCTAGTTAACGGCTCGGTCCAAGTAAGTTCGCAACATTTCTTTGTGTTCTGATCGAGGAAAAAATATATACAGCTACCACAACCGGCTGCATACATTTGTGGATCGTAAGGCATTTTATAGAACTTGGATTCCGTATCTTTCTATAATCGTCTGTAGTTTCAACACGGGATTGCCGAGAATTGCGGACCTCCATCTACCCATGACTTACAACCCCTGAAAATCATCACCTTCTCAGATTTTTGTAGGAAGTGATATTTTGCTCCATTTATTCCCGAAAAAAGATTTTGAACCCGTGAGCTAATATCTTTGTTCCCCAATTTCTTACGCGCCAGTCTATTACAGGATCATAGCGATAAGCCATTTGTGGCTAGCTCACTAACCAACAAGCTTTCAGTGAAGCTCAGAGGGGAGCTGACGGAAATTTCTCCATCGATTTCAATCACATTTTTCCAATATCAATGGCCATCTTTTCAGATGGGAGGGGGGACTTATCTACTGTTTACTCACACTTGCCTCAACCATATGAGAGAAAATGCAACATTTATTGGAGGTGATATGCACGTCATCCTAGAACTCAGCTTTTGTGTCCCTGTGGTCTACCATAGAGCGTCCACGTTCACATTTTGATACACGCCTGCAGGCTTCATATTAGAGTCCCTGGCATCGCCCATGTTGATGAGATCCAGCAGGTTGAGAAAACTGTTCTTGGTTTGGCTGCTGAACATTTACCCGGTCGATTGCAGGTCAAGCGTTATTTACAGTTTCCACACGATATTAACAACCACTTGATTCTGCACAGTTGTGATGATATTTCATTCTATTTCGGCAATGAAACGCACTAACTGACTTTGATATATGTACTGGTGTTCGCGTCGCGTGCAACATCGTCATTCTGAATCATGTTGAAAGTCCTAGCTGCTAATCCTTAAAACCTCAATGCATAAAACGACATGTGCATTGTTAAGACTTCGAAGTTACGTTCATAGAATTTCTTCATCGATATCACATGTCAAACTAGAAGGCTGTAATATATCAGTAGCTATGATCAGAGGGCTGAGGTTAGCCGACCTGTATGTTGACTCGTTTGTTAGTCCAGCCAATAGGAATTCCAACACCGTTAAGTTCCAGCAACACGGGCGCAATCGTATGTGCATACAGGTGCTTGTCAGGGTTTACCGGCAGACGTATAGTAGTCATTTAATAAGTTAGTCTGTAGACGGCACTCGCAAGGCTGTGACGGGGCAGGTGAATTTTACCTCCACAAAAACTAACATGTCGTTTACAAACGGAGTGATCATCAGTTTAGCTAATCGTGACAGCTGCACAAATGTGTTTGGTATAACAAACATGCAATTGATCAGTTATTGCCTGCGAACAAAGTTAATAACTAGCAGCAATCACACAGTGCCCTTCTTACCCTGCTAAAAATACAAGATACCGGAACTCATTGAAACTGATACAGGCGAACCATGGACAAATAGGAGCTATAGCTAACTGTCCTGACCATGCATTAACTTCAGAGCCTGAACAATCTCGTGTTTTTGAATTTTGATGTTCTTCGGTTAACCAATTCTCAGACTATCCCGCAGTTCACAGTACATGTTTTGCATGTCTTGTAAACAAGTTGTGATGTTTTTCTTCTGAGATTGTATGATGTTATGCCCAATGAACAATAGATTTCAAGCACTGTCATAAATATTCGCAAAGTCCTGGTTGCACTGCCGGCAACGCACTTGATTACGTCCACTTCTTGTTTTCAGAATTCATCACAGTGTGTATTCATCATGCAAGCTACCACAGGTTCAACCCCGAGAATAATAAATACTCCTGTTGATGTTTGCACCTCCCGACAATTCGCACCCCAAACGTCATCTTATCCACCACACAGCAACGAGTGTTCAGCGGTAAATATCTTTCATCGTAAATAGTTGAGAATGAAATGGGAATTTATTTACTAGCATTTTTCTTGATGTTTAAGTGAATTATTTGGTTTGGAAGTGGTATGACTGAGGCCTTCCCTGATGGCATTAAACAACATTATTTAAGATAACTCCGGTCGAGCTGTAACCACTCAAAAACCGAACTACTATAAATATTGTCAGATTCAGACCATGACCAGAGGCATACTTAGTAGGTTATTTAAAAAAATATATTCTTCACTTTTTTCTATTGGTTAGCTTAGCAAACAAAAGTCAGAAGTACATTTATCAAAATTTGGAGGTCACTTGAAAACTGATTTATGCGTCAGTTGCCGCACAGCCAATTTTACATCACTTGAGCTGATAAGCGTTCCGGCACATTTTTGATTTATGGCATCCAGTCTTTTAACGACCACCAAGCAGACGCATATACAGTACACATGTGAAAAGCACACGTACAACCAGAAAAGGCACTATGTTCCAAGATGGCCCTTAGCTGTTAATTTTCTAAGGCCAGAATATGTCGAACTTCCAGACTTGCTTAATTGTCCAATCTAAGCCAGCTTAAGAATCTAAATTGACGATGTGCCAGTTGTACAACAGACTGAATATTACGACTTTTTACGTGTTATTTTCAATCCCGAAAATTGAGTCGATAGAGTTTTAAATCCAACACATTAGGTCTGATTCAAATTGAGTCGAAAACGAAAATGTTATACCTACATAATCTTTTCAGGGATAAGTTTACTGTTATTGTCAGCTGGTTTATGCAAAACTAGGCGTATTGTAAGAGATCACAGTACACTTAAATAAATTCTGTTTGTTATGAAGTATTCAAATACTGAACTAATTTGCATGAATAGTCTGACGATCAATAGCTAACAGCTGTGTATAGGGTTTTTTAGTTTGCTATCCAGCTGCCACATCGACTGATAAGGGGCATTTGGAAATCTTTACAATGCGTCCACTATATCCTCTAACAAGCCCACAGGCAACTTCAAAAAATGAGCCGTCATTGCATTAAGCACTGTTTGTGGGAAACCGTTAACCAAACGCAGAAAGGTGCAATAGGAAGAGATGTTGTGGATTGGAAGACTTTATTCAACACACCATAGGTTCCTTTGGCTTTGTCTACAATTGAGGTCGTCTTTCACTGATAACTCAGACGCCCCAACTTCGATCAGTCCATAGGCTGCAATTTACGGTTTCTCAGGCCCACAATATGCATGTGGCCATTCAGAACAAGAACAACTTATAGAACGATTTTATGTAAAAAACTCATCTCCTCGTCATCATATTTTTGAAGTTTTACTAGTAGATTTTGATTAAAGCATGAAGAGGATGCAGTTCCAATATCATCAGGAGAAAGCAAACTACCTGGCGTTAGCCACTGATAGGGTAAACAGTCTGTCGACATCAATTCAAGATTTATGGAGCATGCGTTCGTATGTAAGCGAATAGTGAGCCAAGGAAGTTTGTGGGTTTGAATAAAGTCCCTGTGAAGACACAACACAAGGTAACGTAATTGAATGGTTACCACTTCAGCCTTCGTTAGATTTTGACGTTGTACCGACGTTAGCTGTTGTCTAGGCATCCTGTAGACGACGCCAAAAGTACTGACTAGGGTTTACGTTGTGACATGATTATCACTAATTGTATTACCGCGCTAGTTAATGAGTCTCGGAATCCGCTTCCCAGTCATGCTGGAAGACGCTCCTTTAAGCGTTCAACAAGCTCTCTCGTGGTGCATCCCATATACCTTACTAGATGACAACACTAAAAGGAATATCGAAATATATTTTGGGTGTCGTGAACCACGATCACAACGTCGTGGGTGGGGACGTCTCAAGTAGTGAATTATAAAATTTTCGATTAAAATTATCGGCTGTTTCATCAACTTTGAATGACATGTTGACGGGCATGAGGTTCTTAACCAGTAGAGCAACCAAAGGATATGGTGATGCGTTTGCCATGTTTTTGACAAAAAATCTTCCGGGGTAGTCATTCTGTCTCGGAGCCCCATAAAAATGAGCAGAATTCTGTTTGGTTACGTCTTCTGAGCAAATGTTCTAATCTTCATGTGTGCGACTATGGATACTATTTCTCTTTTGCCTTGGCGGCTATTAGACCCAATTTATTCCTCGTTGGCGTAAGCCTTCTTCAGTCAGATTTTCTCGGTGAGCTGTCTGGTGGTTTGATTAAACCAACATCAGGGAACTGAATCTGACTGTTTGTTTCCATTTCTGAAGTGAGCTGTATAACAGGATAAGCTACGTTAAACATGCACAAAATAATGTCGATTTCGTCCACACCATCTGTTAGTCCTAGCATATTATCCTCAAAACGGCGGTAAAGACGCGGGCTATTGATCGAACTTTGGGGGGGGGGTTGTGCTCAAGCTTGCCCACAGATGTCCTCGTAGTTTTCAGGGCTGGTGTGGTTTTGGAACTTGTCACTCTTGATAGCTGCGCTGAGATCAGTAGCTTACTGCCGTTAGCACTATGTGACACATTATACGGCGTGATATAATCAGTGCATTTCAAATTAAGAACACTTGTCAATCACAGTGGGTGATCAAGCAATGGATTGTTTTCTCAACACACAGATAGGATTTCGTTACCCATTTGAGCTTTAAGCAAACTCTTGGGTTATAGTGACAAACACGGCAATTGCTTGACTTACAAACAATAGATCCTTACGAAGAGAAACCAGTTGCTCACCATGTGAACAGGAAACAAAACTACTGTCTAAACCTGCGCAAACGTTGAGAAAAAGGATCCGTGTGTAACTCTCAAAACCCTAAACTGTTAAATTATCTTGCAAGTCAGTATATAAAGTTCCCGGGCTTTCAACTTCTGGTGATGTGATTATACATTAGGATAGTAACCAACAATCACGTTCGT
>QNGE01010241.1:0-10680 GCA_008508345.1 Paragonimus westermani
CAACAAACCTTGACAGACTCAGCCGCTCGTCCAATATCTTGTCGAAGAATGCCGGTTGCTCACTTCAACTATGAGTGCGACCGTCGCCTCTCCCAATGCACTAGGGAGAACGCCATTCTGGAATGTCTGCCCAAACAGCATATGAAGAGGTTTTGTCGTGCCAGCAGCTCCTTCTTCGAGAACTGTGGGACTGATCTTGTCACGACCAGTTGCACCGCGTGAATCAGCCTGGGGTAAAAGGCCTTCAACATCTAGCGCAAGTAATTCAGCGGTAGCCAGTTGCTGCCAGAGTTCCTCAAGCGAAAGATTAGGATGCCGGTTCTCCGATGAGGCGATATAGGCCCTTGCGCAGAATAATGTGGTCGCAACTGGGGAATTGAGTAAGGTATCCCTGTCGGGCAATCGAAAACAAAGAGCTGAAGGTTTACTGTCATCGAAACACCGTATATTTCCAAGTAAGATCTTGTTCTCGCTGGTTCTGAGGAGGACCATTTCTTGAACGAGTTTTGCGCGTTCACGGATTTCCGGTTTGCACATGTTTTGGAGAATGTGGAGCGCACCAAAATCATCCGAGTTACCCGTAGGCCTACGGTTCGCGAAAAACAGGAACAGCCTCGGAGGGGCCGGCGTGTTTTTTCTGCTGGAGGGGTGTTAGAAGAAGAAGTGCACCATTTTTGTGACAAAAATAAGGGTTCTGCTTCCTGCATTGCGTTTTGCAACGCACGGTAGTTATGGTATGCAGGGTCGTTGTCAAGAGAAGGCAAAACTTGGTAACCTTGCAGGTGGTTAAACTCACCCTGGCCGAAATTTCGAACTGTGAGGCCTTTCGCTTATCTCATAACGAGTACAAGACAAGATCACATGTCAGCAGAGAGTGATCGTTGTTTTCCGGGTGAAAACTTCATGTTGACCTTCACCACTGAGTGGTCTTTATTATTGGTGATGGAATAATGCCAGTGGGTGGACGACTGATAATGTCTAATGTTGAGTTTAAGCTTAACTGCCCAATAATTCTTCCCAAGCGTCATCATGTGACAGACCTGATTGTCAACCACTGTCATATGTTGGCGGGGCATTGTGGTGTGTCACATGTTCTTCCGCTAATCAGGCGCATATTTTGAATTATTCAGGGTGCGTCCGCAGTCAAACGCGTCATCGGAGCTTGAATCAACTGTCGTCGTCTGAATGCCACAGCGGGCAAACAAATGATGGCTCTCTTGCCACCCGTGCTAATAGAACCGTTTGGCAATGTTGGTGTGGAATATTTTGGTCCATTTAGTGTGAAGAAAGGTAGGGGCAGGGAAAAAGCTTATGGTTGTGTCCTAACCTGTCTTCACTCAAGAGCCGTCCACCTCGAGGTCGCACATTCCATGAGCCCTGATCCATTTCTTATGGTTTTGATGCGTTTCATTGGGAGACGGGGCTGTCCTGTTAATGTTTATTCCGACAACGCGTCTAACTTCACCGCTGCAGACCAAGAATTCAAACAGTGGCGTGTGGCTTCAATCATGCCTCTATCAACAACAAATGACTACAGAGGCATATCCAGTGGCATTATAATCCACCCTATGCGAGCCATTGGGCAGATGCGTGGGAGCGTGTTATACGGTCGGTACGTCGCATCCTCGGATCGATCTGTGCTGAACAAACCCCTGATGATGAGATCCTGTGTGTTCTTCTTGTCGAAATGGAAAGAATATTGAATAACAGTCATTCAGCGTCTGTTACATCGGATGCTTGAGACGGACTGGCATTATCACCCAATGATATATTGCTCCTGCGAGATAATCATGGAATCTGCTCCGATCAAACGACATTACAACTGCTTAAGCACATGTGGAAGCAAGCCAATTACCTGGCTGGACTTTTTGGGGTCGCTGGACGAAACAGTACCTCCCCGCCCTGCAAGCACGTCAGAAGTGGATGCGTAAAGGACGCAAGTTCCGTCCGGGAGACGTCGTATTGATAACTTTAGAACCCCTACCAAGAAATAGATGGCCTTTAGGTGTGATAGTTAGTTGTGGAGCTGCCAAGGACGGTTTAGTGCGGACCGCTTTGGCGAGGACTAAGTCCGGTGTAGTGAAGCGAAATATCAGACTTCTGTGCCTCTTGGAGGAAGGAGGGACGTAGGCGGGATGAGTGCAGCAGACATCTAGTCCGTATTGAGAGTGCAAGGTGTGAGTCACGGAGAACGGCTTGTGACTAAACGTGCCCGTCAATGTCGGACACTGGAGGAGCTCACGAAGTGGAAGTTATGGGGAAGAACCTTCATTGTATAATAGTTCCTTGGGATTGGTGCCGCGCCCTAAACCTGATAACTGTTGTGTCCGATGTTTTTCGACCTAGTGACTAGTTAGGTTGGGAACCAGAGCTGAGTGGAACCGCCATTCTGCGGGCAAACTTCGGCCGTGTTCGGATTTTGTGGTAGGTGTACCAAATTTTTGAACCACAATCATGTGAAAATCCGACCCAACCCAATTCCCATAAATATTCACCTCTCTGCATCCAACCTCCCTTGTTTCTGGACGTTAATTAGACCTTGACCTGATGATTTTGCTTTGTGCGAATGATGCATGCACCTCCTTTTTGGAGCTCGGCTCATTGCTTTGAACCTGTTGACTGCTCGGAAGAGATCTTTTGAGTATGAATGCCTTATTATGTGATTATAGTCCATATTTAGCCCATTCACCAACAAATTGTAACCCATTCCCCGAAAACGATCTGTCGGTCGGAACTGTTGAGGTTGTCTAATTATTCACCTCGATGATTTGTTCAACAGTACCGTGGCATTAGGATTCAATCTTGTATTGAATAGTTGGGATCATGGTTCATTTCTACGCGTTGCTCAACGTCTTCGTGAATATCGTACAGCCCCATCGATGCGTTGGCATCCTGCGTCCAGGCTTTTCTATGTATCGACGCCGATGGTGATTTTGGGAGTCCTCTTTTCAGTCCGGGTGTGAACGTGATTCTCAGTTTTTCTTGGGAGCACCAGAGTCTTCCACGATAAGCTGATGGAGGAGGTCTCGTTTTCTTAGGAATGTGTCCAGTTCTACCGGGAGGCTGTCATCGTCGGTGTCGTCGAATGAGTGCAAAATACAAGCAACTCCCACTAGGAGTTAATCTTGGTCATGCGGTGCCAGTTGAAGCAACAGAACGTCAAATTAATCCGAGGATTGGAATTCTCGAAAAACCGTAGGTGTCGAGGATGCTGCTGAAGGAAATGGTCACAGCCCCGCGTTCTCCTAGGGTACAGTCAGCTCGACGAGTCGAATTCATGCGGATACTCAGTTCAGTCACTGAGGCCACCTGTAGGCCAGGTCATTGTGAAAAACAATATGGTGTCATAAAGTAAATCTCTGATATCCGGTAGGTGATTGGGCAGAATAGAGCCCTCTGAGTCGTCCACTCAGTATTCCGGTTGCGTGAGTGAATGCCAAGTAAGTCGCAGTATACCACAACTAGTTTACGGAGCTAGTTATTTCAATAACTAGAGCAAAAATAACATCACATTAAGTCTGTCAAAATATCTCGTACGCACACTATTCGTCACGGCAAATGCGATCACTCTAAATTTGCGCATTTAAGGCGTGAGACTGTGTCCTTTTCCTTGCTTCCAGAAACATCCGTTGTGTGAAAAATATTTTTGTGGGACCGTTGGAGGAACGAAATTTTGTCCCGGCCGAAAGGTTTGTGAGAGTTTCAACATTTCGACGGTTTCCAGCAGTTGACAAAGTCCTGAACTAGAGTCCGTCTAGTTGTTTGCTGAATTTTGAAACTTTTCGTCCTCCCCCACCAAAGCCGACTTACTTTGGTATTTTCCCGACGAAAAGTATATCACCCAAAGATGAAGCACCTTGAAGATGCAATTGGGCGTTTTCTCTCTGAAATGACCTTGAACCACTACTGCTTGCGTCAGTTTCATAAACTACAGTCATTTTTTGGTCACGCCATTTTCGTACCAGATTTCACGTTCATTGTACTGTTTGAGTATTTTTCGTGTCACCCATAATTATCCACATTGATCGCGGACAGCCCAGCGTGCTTCCCACATATCTGCTGAGGAATGTACATAATCGTTGTTGTTATCAACAGAATCAGACATTTCGTACAGGTGCACTCAAAAGCTACCTCCTCGTTCGATTCCCCGCAAAAACAGAAGGGATAGTACGGAATACAGCTTGGAAAGTTAGACATATGATTAGAGAGGGCGGTGGAGTTGGACTCAGTCTGTTCTTCTGAGCTGTTCTGATGGCCCTGCTTTGGGACTTCGTGCGCGACCTCACTGCATGTACTTACTTCAGCGACCCTCCAGGATGCTGGGTGAGCATTCATGATGTTGCAAATGGCAGCCTCAGCGCCTCTTCTGCATTTCGCCTATCAAAAGGAAGTTTGGGACTTCACACCCACGGGAAGTTTGAATTCCGCATCTACTGGATGCAGGGTTTGTAAAAGGCCACTGCTGGCGGCGTTTAAACGCCACTGCTAAAAAATCCCAGTGGAGCGAGTCAGAGTTTCTTTCTGAAACGCAGGAAACAGTCCCAGCAGCATACTTCCGCTCAGTATTATTGATAGAAAGAATTTTCTGCGGGGCCATTTGGTAGGTTTCAGGGCAAACAGCTCAGAGGACAGTTTTTCGCGGTTTTGGTGGACTCAACACGTTCCTGTGATCAAAGCGTATGCTGTTCGAATGGCGTCCACAGAAACCGCATCTTCGCATTCTAATACAGGCCCAGGAGATTGAGTGGATACTTCGGGAGCGAAAACTGCAACACATATCTGTTGTTGCGGTTTCAAGCATGCCACGGTTCATGTCTTCGTTTCATCTTGATGTTCGCGCCTCGCCATCTCTTATGGAGAGCTAGTAAATAAGGGCTGGCTTTGCTAAACCCTAAGTCCGTTGACTTTCATCCCAACCTCACGGAACTGCACGTCGCAGCTGAAGTTTTAAAAGGCCAATTGGCATTCTGGTTGTTTTGACGCGCAGCCTGTCCACCAGCACGAGGTTTATGGCGACCGGTGAAAACGAAGATGCTAACACTCATTCGGCTAGACTCATTGGAGAAGGTGTTTTGGTAAAAACGGCCGCATAAAACAAACTTCTTTTTGCTGAGAGCTCTATCTTCCACCTTTTATTGCTGTCTCGTCTACGCCAGCAGATGGCAGGACATCTGCCTGCTTGGTTAGTCCAAAACTAGGGAAGGCCACCACAGGGTCCTCCTTCGTGGACAGCCATTCCGACTTCGTTCTACCTACTGTCTGTTGCCGATCGTCCACCATACTACCTCTGGCTAAAATGGGAAATACAGGGCTAATAACAGCTCTGAATTATCGGTCGCGAATTTTTTGCGTGAAAAATCGGCGTAAATATGGCCTCTTGGCTGTCATCAAACCTGCAGCTCATGCAGAAATAATTGAGAGACCAAGAAGCTAGTTGCTTATACTGGTGTTCGTTGAGGCAAGTGTGTTTGGAATGGTATAATTCTGGCAATGGAACACTGTATGTCGTTTTGTACGGACGATTTACATCCGTACTGGCCACAATTTCTCACGGCCTCAATCACTTTCTGCCGAGTCACAGTATTGAGAGATCTAACGCGAGTCACCGATTATGGGCGCAAGCAGTTTGGAACATAAAACGGTTGGCCTTCATTCTTCCGTTAAAAGCAGACAAGACAAGACATGGAGGCGGTTATTACGGAATGCAAGTAATCCAACGCTTAACGGATTAGCATGTTACTGGATAAAGCAAAAGGATGATCGTATGCAGTTTCTGTTGAGAACATTTCAATCAAATTTCGAGTACCGCGTGGCGTTGCAAATCAAGAGCTGTGGTAGCATCCATGAAAAGCCAGAACATCCCGTAGTTAACTGTACGTTGTATATGGTCGTCGGTTTTGAAAACATAAACCTTAGGGAACAGGCCATAAAAGAAACTCTTAAGGCGAACTAGAGACTTGACGTACGGTGTACCAAAACCAGCTCAGACCAGATCGGGCTTTTCTCCTCCTTCTCTGCTCCTCAGTGGAGTTCCTCGACGATCCGTACTTGGTCCACCATGGATTCCAGTATATATTAGAAGCCACCACGAGCTCATTCAGTTCGCTCGTTCCTTCGGATGATTGAAAGTCTAGAACGCCTGTGATCTCAATGTGTTACAGCTTGACCTTCAGCGTGTTAGAAGCCGGTCACAAGACTGGAGTCTCCTGCTTAACGGCAGAAAGTGTGCAAATAGGTCACCCGGAGGAAACTACGGGAACTTATTAGTGTTTCATGGTTCCCAAAATGTGACGGATATCGCGGAATTTGGCTTCGACAATGCCTACGACTTTAGCTGCCGTTTTGTTTATTCTTCTCTTATCACTACCAGATGGCTGCCACAAGGAGATTTAGAGCTTTTGGTATGATAAAATAGCTCCTCTAACATAGATACACATACCTCTGAAAGGTTTCATGAGGTTTATATGAGACCATTACTTAAGTGTACAAGTTGGATCGTGTACATCGGGTTGAGGAATGAAATACTTGTGATTGAATGCGTCCAGTCCGTAGCCATCAAAGCGGGACTGGCTTGCTGTATTACTCTTACGATTCTCTTTCGAAATTCTTGCTCTTTATACACTTGTATCTCAGGGACTCCACAGAGACTCAGTTGTTATACATATTTTCTCCAGCGTAAGACTGGTACAGGAGTTCTTTATTTCAGTTGCTGGTAACAGCTGGAGAAGTCACGAAGGTCCTGAGGCAACGGTCTTTTTCTTTTAAGGTTATCAACCACTGGAACGACTTTCTACTTGGAGGTCGTCAGCTACCCTTCTCGGTACCGATCTGAAGCGTTAACACACTATCGCTTACTTGGAACACTGTTTGATTCATAATTTACTTCATTCTTACAACTCTCTGTAACTCCTAAGAGAGGTGCTACACCACTCTTTCAATGACTACCTTTCAGGTACCAATAAAGCCGACGGACATCCGAACGAATAAACTAGTTTGATCGGGGTGACTTGGGCCTACAGTCACGGTCCAGTGAACTGACCGCTGAGGTCACTGAAAAGCGTGAAGTGTATTTTTAGCGCCGGTTTAATGTTCGTTTTTGTACCTCTTGCATGAGCCTTGGGTCTTTGGCTGTTTTGAACGTACTGCTGTTGGAACCCCTACTCTTTATTGACGCCATTTCCGAGTGCCTTGACGCTGACCCAAAGTTTGTCTGCAACAGTGACGGGCATTCAGGGTAAAACCAACTTGCTGACACGTTGCAGTTACGATGTCGAAACTATTTGAGAGGTTCCTCAAAAATAGCAACGAATAACAGTTTTACGAGCGCTTGTCTCCATTCCTAAGGCCGCAAAGTCGGTCTCGAGATGGGGGATGGGGAATGAGGGAAATTGAATTCTGTTCCCCCACCTTCGTTACTCAACAATTCGCATCGAACTACCTCAGTAGTAGTGAGCTCATCTGTCCCACTGAGTAGCTGGCGGCTTCAAACCGATTGAGCTGTTACAAATATGTCCGTTATCCCTATTTAAATTGGAAGCGTGAGAGGGAAACTCGACTTGTGTGACGTCACCTATCGAACTCCGCACGTGTTCATTCTCATTCGTGGTGCTGCCCCTATGCATAGGGTATTGTCTCACTCAATTCGTAAGGGGGACAAGTATACGGAGCAGCTGTGAGCCCTTGAACGGAAAGTACTTTTTAACACCATTCATTTATCGGGCCAATGCGTCAGCACTGCGGTGTACGTCATCATGAAAGGTGGTAGCAACAAAATACTAAGCATGCCGAATATAACTAAAAAATATTGGTGATATGCTAAGTTCTTGCAAATGCTCCAGCGTTGGATATGTGTAGAGAATATTTCTGGTTTTGTTCACTAACGATGCTTCACTCATGTACAACAAAGTTTTTACGTCATCTCTGCATGTTGCTCGAATTGATTAAAATGACCTCACAATTTCAACATAAAATGTTTGTCCACGCACGAAGGTCTGCTCTTCTACCTGTGGCGTAGTTACTTGATACTACGCGGACCTCACCCATTTGTTAGCTCCGCTGTACCCCGAACATCGTCGCAGCACCGACCGCGTTTCAGCCGCCCACG
The DNA here is from genome assembly GCA_008508345.1 of Paragonimus westermani. NCBI lineage: Eukaryota > Metazoa > Platyhelminthes > Trematoda > Plagiorchiida > Troglotrematidae > Paragonimus > Paragonimus westermani. The sequence goes on from QNGE01010241.1 coordinate 8,105, forward strand.
GTAATCCCGGAATATCCCCACCTCCCAGATACTGACAATTTGGAATAATGTGGTGGTCCTCTTGAACCCTGTCTGTGAGTCAAGCTCATTATTGCTATGACTTGACGGAACTCTCGTGACGATTCTGTTGCATTCGATCAGTTTTTCTTCACTGATGAACCAGTAAAATACGCTTGCATTTACTTAGACTAGTCAGAGAATATTTCTGATCACTACATATGTGCAATTCCGTATCTTAGGTTTGCAGCCCTATAAATAGCTTAGTCCACTTGATCCAACAACGATAGCTTCATCGGGTATTTAATCAAGTTTCCTCGGTCAATTAAATATAAATTTTGAGAAAAATATGTATTTTTGCCTCCACGAGCATGTATTCCAATGTATTCAGCAAGTAATTTCAGGACTTGATGCGAATTTCAAATTCTCGTTAGTGTAATATGCAGGCGGGCCGACTTCATTTTGAATGCCCGAGACTTTGCGGACCAACCTTCGGGCAACGTGGACGCACCAGAAGACCGCGCTCTTCAGAAGTAGGGGTTCGAACAGCAGTTCTGAAAAGCGAAACAGTACCGACAAACATGAGCCGAGGGCCCAGTAGGCCATGCACACGACTTACACAAACGAAAGCTAAGACGGCACCGACAACACAGCAGCACACTCCTTCACACAATTTAATTCCAATTCTTGCGCTCGCTCGTTTCGGTTGCGCGTTGCATTAGTTTCCCATCAGTCGTGAGTGAAATATCGCATATTTTTTACTTATGCCGTAAATTAAAACAAGACAACTTTCGGCCCATAATTCGGCGATTCCTACAGCCATGACTCTCCACGAAGTAATAACACCTGCCCTAACTTACAAGCAGCTTCCTCTCCAAAGATTACATCGATCCTCGCCGTCTGCCCGTAGGTCGTGGCGGGTAACTCGAAATTTGGTCTTGTACCATTTTACTGAAACTTGCGGTAACACTCGCCTTATACCAGTTTTCCCATTATTTTTGTATGAAAGCATACCGAATCTCTTGTAACGCGGCGTGCTGTTGATGCCATTTTGGTTTTCGTTTGTGTAAGTCGTGTGCATGTCTTACTGGGCCTTTGGCTCTCGTTTGTTTCTGTTATCTCCTTTTACAGGAATATCGTTGGAACCCCGTACTTCTGAGGAACGCTGTTCCCTGGTGTCTCCACGTTGCACAAAGTGGGTTTACGAGTGTATCGGGTACACGAAGCCAGAACGTCCGGCTTGCCTGTTACAGTCTTGTAACGCATGGCGCTGTCGTGTGATTGGGGCCATTTTGGTTTTCGTTTGCATAAGTTGTGTGCATTGCTTACTGGGCCTCTGGCCCATGCTGTTTCGCGTTCTGCTACCATTCCAGATTCTCGCTGTGCTACTGTCCTTCAGAGAGACGCTGTTCCTCAGTGCTTCCACTTCGTCGCGCATTACAGTTTATATTTCCTCGCTGCCATTGTCTATTCATATTCTTGCTGTCCTGGTGCCGAATGCATAAAAAAATTATATACGATCATTGCTATTCTTTGTCGAATAGCATAACTCATCGCGTATTGTATTACTCGTATATCCGATATTATCCATATTATTTTCCAGCCTCGTGGTTCCTTTCCATTAACAACTGTCATCTTTACTCACAGACCATAACACAATGACACGCACAAGATCCAGCAGCATCGGTGGATCCGAGGTATCGAGTGCTTGTGGTCGTGTCGTTTCGGCTGCCGCATGACTGTTCAGAACGGTATGCAATGCCAGACGTGCCTACACTGGTACCACTTTAAGTGTACTGGTCTCAGAGAGGATCAGTACGCCTTGCTCACTTCAAAAGGCCATTTATCTGTATTAACTGTCTATTTCGAGGTAGCTGCACCCCACTGAAGGCCACGTTGGATCCTCTACTCGCCACCCCGAGCGAGCAGAAATCAGTCGCGTGCAGGTGTGGCTGCAAGGTGTCTGAAGATGTAAGCGCACAGATAGCCACGGTAGAAAAAGCACTGGGTGATACTCAGAGCTTTATCTGACATGAAGTCAGAAGTGAGCTCGTTGAATGAGTACATTGCCCTTGCTCTTCCAGGCTCTGCAGCTGCTCGCAAGGCAGTTGCTTTTTCCACTGCTCAAATTGAGGAAGTCGCGACGAGCTTGAGGAATAGAGTATTCCGGGAGAAGAGGCTTGTTTTGTGGGGACGATTTCCGACCAGGGGAACAAGCCAGGGCGGTTCTAAACGCTTGTTTCCCTTCAGAGTCTACAAAAATGGTTTCCGCTAGCAGACTTCGCTCCGAAGCTACCAAGAAGTCACTGGGACTCGTGACGTTACCCGCAAAGGTTAGCACGGAGGAATTACTGGAAAAAGCGGCTGAACTAAAGAGAAACCACGCTAATCTCATAGGAGTCTCGCTAGATCGCTCGCTGCAAAAGCGGTAGAAGCGCTGTCAGCTTGCTAGAACAAGGTTATTCATTAAGGCTGACCCCAAACTCCAGGCTAGCATGGAAGTCCTTATCCCTGCTGTCAAGAGGGGACCGGTGTCCTCAGATGGACCACCTCAAGCATCCACATCAGAGGCTACTGCC
>QNGE01010243.1:0-10676 GCA_008508345.1 Paragonimus westermani
ACCAAGATGAAGAGCAAGCGCGGAGTTCTGCCAATCTCACAACAGTGCCTTGCACTCAGTAGACGCAAAGGCCACACCATACTGACTGACTGAAGCCTCTAATTCACACAAGATGTATTGGGCTGTATGTGTGCCTTCTCAGGTTGCGGCGATGTCCGCCGCATACAGTAGGTCTCGATGCATAATAGTTGGGAGCAGTTCAACACGACAACATTCGCAGTCTCTTGGGGCACACGATGCGATCTCGTCTACTGCAACTAAATAAGGAGGGGTGGGGTGAACAACCTTGCCACACCCCACTTAAAACGCTAAAATTGAGTGATAGGTTATCGCATTCCTTCGTTCTGTCCGAGGCCTGACGGTAATTTGCCTTCAGGACGTTCACATACTTCTCCGGCATACCTTTTCGAAAAACACTGTCGGAGTGCAGCTCCGCTAACCGAATCGAAGGTCCCTGTGTTGTCCGAAAAGACAACTAGTGACCTTCTATATGAATGGCGGGGTCCAAACATCTGGTGGAGTTTGCAGATGTGATCGGAGAAGCCGCGATAAAAACGAAATCCAGTTCGCTCCTCACAGATATGTTCTTCGTGAGTTTCACTTGGTCTCCGAAGTACGGTGGCTGCGAACAACTCTGACGCAATAGGAATCAGGCTAATCCCCCTGTGACTTGCACGCTGAGTGTGTGGCCCATTTTCGGAAGTGTAGCTGGTTCCCGGCAAATCTTGGTCATTTGAAACAGTCGATTCGGAATTTCCGGAGAAGAGCGGTTGGCTCTTCGACTGAGACTGTACCTGTTGCGAAAAGACAGTTTCCGCCGAGAATTTGCTCCATTTGTGAAAAACGGGTTTTTCTATTCAGGGATTAAGAACTTGTCAATATTTTCAAAACTCGGACTTCGCACTCCCTTCTGGTTACTCCGTTGGGTGGACTAGGCCGAAAGCCACTTAAAGCTGACAACACAGCTGCTGTGCCCAACTGTTTTCCATTTGGGCTCAGCAGAAAATAAAGCTCGTTTAAAGGTCGTCTTCCCTCTTAGTTTTTGGGGTTTATCTGTTGCGAGAGTTGGGTCCACCTACCTATGGTCCGAATGTCATGCCGTTTCGCGGCATCATCGCGTTTCGTTCGTATTCGAGATACTGTCAGCGGTCTTTGTGTTCGTCCTTGCTTTTCTTTATCAGGGGTACATTACAGTACCTCTATCTCTAAAAAGAGTAAGGAGAAGTTATTCTGAGCTAGGGGCGTTGTGACGTGTGAGAAACCAACTCTCAAGCCAGATACCTGTCCCCGAGGGCGGGGAAACGACGATAGACTAATGAGCAAGGCGGAGCCCGGGAGCGTAACTAGAGGCGCGGATGACCACTTAGGAATACTTGGCCTAGAGACTTGACCCCGGTATCAGGCTATGGATGGGCACATCGCTGGCTTTCTCGAGTACGTCGCTCTCGCACGGTTCCGCTGCGACTTCGACAAGTTACCAAGTGACAATAATCCAGAATACAACAAAATACGCTGCGCTCTGTATATTGCTACGACCGACGAGCAGGTAAATTTGCTGCCGGCAAGCACACTGTATTGAATCGTTCGTTAACGATTCAAGTCCACACCGAGTTACGCGTAATCTGTTGATTCAGTAAATGCCTCTCAATATTCCATGACAGAGTTAATCTATCTTCGAAACGGATAACGAGAAGGCGCTCGTAATAACTGGATTTAATACGGTACTAATTGAATCAATGTACAAGAAAATTGTCTCCCACCTCGAATGTGAAAATCCTCGGAAATCAAAGAAAGTGCCCGCACAACAAATTAACAATCAGGCACTGATCAACAATGGTGGACGATAAAACGGGTTGAGCTTACTCAAACAAATGGTCATTGGTTTGGTCAGAGCAAAACGACTGTTCATGCATGGAGAAACGACGGGAATCATAAGTTACTCAAGGAAAAATATGGAAGAAAAATGTCTAATTTCGATATTTGGAAGTTAACAGGGCTCGGACTAAATAGGGGTAAGGAAAACGGTCAAAGTAAGTTGTGTAAGAACAAGGAGTAATGTATCTCATTGGGGAAAAGAGTAGAGCGTAGAGCCACCTTTCAACATCAGGTCAACTTCAGAACTCTCAAAATAACGCAACAAACCTTGACAAAGTCATAACCGGGCCCCGAAAACCGGGTGTTTTTCCAGTCTCATGGTAGCACTATGAACAGCGAAAACGACCGGTTCGACGGGTGGGTCCACACACTGCTTTACCCGTGGTGACTTGGTGTTACTGTGCAGACGCTTCTAGAAAACAAAGTGATCTGATGTCCCGTCTTACAGTGCCATCTGACGTACATGTCCGCCGTCACCAAGGCATACCTCGGTGATTATACCGTAGGCCCAAACACCTCTGGGGGCCATTTCGTGAAGGAGAACTACATCGCCTACTTGAAGATCACGCGAAGCTTTCAACCACTTAGGTGCAACCTTCAGCTGGGGTAGGTATTCACGTCGCCATCGTTTCCAAAACACACTAGATAAGTGTTGTGCTTGTCTCCAGCCCCGTGTGTAACGTTCGCACAATGTAACCTCATCTGTAGTTAAGCCAATATTCCAGCGCAACAACAGCAAATCACTAAGACAAAGTACCTGGGGACTATCTGGATCATCATAAACAGGCACGAGTAGCCTATCGTTCACGATTCGTTCAACTTCCACCATGTAGGTGGTAAGTGACTCTTCATTCATTACCTGCTGTTGTGTTACCGACGACAGAACTCGTCTCACTGTTCGGATCATTCTGTCCCAGGCTCCGCCCCGATGACTTGCAACGGGGCGGAGTAAAATACCAATCAGTTCCTTGATTCAATAACCTATCTGTCAACACACACTGGTTCAGTTGTCGCAGCATTCGTTTCAGCTCCAAGTCTGCTCCAACAAAGTTGGAACCGTTGTCACTGTACATGGCGTCCGACTTGCCCCGCCTTCCCAAAACTCGCACAAGAGCCATGAGAAAAGAATCCGCAGACATGGAATGAGCCACTTCGATGTGAATCGCCTAAGTCCGTAAGCAGGCATATATGCAGCCATACCGTCTGAGCTCGCTTTTTCGTATAGGCACCCTGATTGGGCCAAAATAATCCACCACACAGCACCTGAATGAGTAACCGTCCGTCGATGCCCTCATCAACGGAATTGGCGCCATCGTTTGAGTGCAGTGCTCAGCATAAACCCTTTTACAGTGACAGCACTCACTAAACACCAGTTTACCGGCCGCCATACATTTTAAAATCCGAAACCGCCTGCTGATGCTGACAAGTACATGGACGGCATCCATATGCCATTCGGACTCGCGATAGTGACGTATCAAAGGACTTGTGACAGCACTGTGACTAGGAATAATCACCAGCTCCACACCGTTTCTATTCTCTGATCGGATTCTACCGCCAAGATTCAGTGCCCCACCTATCAACGCTGGCAGCAATCTTTCAAGTCTACCCCCCTTACGAGGATTTACGGTGGAAGATTTCGGGAACCTGAGTTCCTTACAGAACTCGCGATCTTGCACGAGCTTTACTAGTCTGAGACAAAAGGCATTGATTTCGCACGTATAAAGGGTTTCTACTTTGATTGACGCGCTTTGCCCAGTGGATATAGCCACGGACACAACGTTAACGTTACGTGATAGCCAAGCTGTGGCCCGCAGTAACTTAGTCCAACTAGAGTACCTTGGTACCAGCTGGTCCAGTATAAAATTAAGGTCCGATTTCGTGATAATCGCATGAGTACGCCTAATCTCGGGGTCTTCCTCCAACAAACACGACAAGGTTGGCATTTTCGGCCACTATTCTGCTGGGTTCAGCAGAAAGCTCGGACCCCGTAACCAGAGGTTCATCTCATCTGCCAAGGCATGTGACACTCTCCAAGACGCCACATCGACCGAAATTAATTCTGAAGGCACACGCCTCCACTGTGAGACAGAAGTAAGGTCGTGGATGAGTCCTACACGACTGGCAACGAAAGTTGTCACACTCGATGAGGTGTTCTGTAGGTATTGCAACACNAGAGAATAAAGAAGGATACCTTACAGCAATGTACAAAATGATTGATGCTGTTGACTGGAAACTTCGCCACATCATATTATGTTCTCACTCAAATGTTTTCATTGTTCCTTGGACCCCAGCCAAGAAGCTAAGAAACCCTCCTGGAGCAAGGTTCAGCATGAGTGCCTTCATACCGCGGACCAGTCATGCGCCGGCTGCTGACTGTCACTTCAAGTGTAGCCCTCCACCGGCAAACGCGGCATGATGTGGCGGAAGGTGCGTTGGCATTCATGTGACCAAGCCAAAGAGACCTTTGGGATGAGATCAGTTTTACGAAGCATCGACAGGGCTTGTCCGTTTCGAAGACGTGTTGGCAAACATCGTCGTCGCTGGAAGGGTGTTCCCACAACACGCCCCTAGTGTATCAGAGGCACCGATGGTCGGAAAAGGATGTCCTATGAACATCCTCCCTTCGAGCGGACCAAGTTTCGGAGCCGTGCAGTAGAAGTATACTCACTGTTGAGTTGTAAACTTTATCTTTTCACAGAAAGGCTGGAATCATGCAGCTGCTAAAGATAACCAAATTTGACGAACGCCACTCGGGTTTTTACCGTGTGAATTCCCGGTCTCAGCTGATTTTTCACCAGCGCCGAGGGTACGTGAATTTCTTCGTTACTTTCTGCTCCTCACCACCAAGATGAAGAGCAAGCGCGGAGTTCTGCCAATCTCACAACAGTGCCTTGCACTCAGTAGACGCAAAGGCCACACCATACTGACTGACTGAAGCCTCTAATTCACACAAGATGTATTGGGCTGTATGTGTGCCTTCTCAGGTTGCGGCGATGTCCGCCGCATACAGTAGGTCTCGATGCATAATAGTTGGGAGCAGTTCAACACGACAACATTCGCAGTCTCTTGGGGCACACGATGCGATCTCGTCTACTGCAACTAAATAAGGAGGGGTGGGGTGAACAACCTTGCCACACCCCACTTAAAACGCTAAAATTGAGTGATAGGTTATCGCATTCCTTCGTTCTGTCCGAGGCCTGACGGTAATTTGCCTTCAGGACGTTCACATACTTCTCCGGCATACCTTTTCGAAAAACACTGTCGGAGTGCAGCTCCGCTAACCGAATCGAAGGTCCCTGTGTTGTCCGAAAAGGCAACTAGTGACCTTCTATATGAATGGCGGGGTCCAAACATCTGGTGGAGTTTGCAGATGTGATCGGAGAAGCCGCGATAAAAACGAAATCCAGTTCGCTCCTCACAGATATGTTCTTCGTGAGTTTCACTTGGTCTCCGAAGTACGGTGGCTGCGAACAACTCTGACGCAATAGGAATCAGGCTAATCCCCCTGTGACTTGCACGCTGAGTGTGTGGCCCATTTTCGGAAGTGTAGCTGGTTCCCGGCAAATCTTGGTCATTTGAAACAGTCGATTCGGAATTTCCGGAGAAGAGCGGTTGGCTCTTCGACTGAGACTGTACCTGTTGCGAAAAGACAGTTTCCGCCGAGAATTTGCTCCATTTGTGAAAAACGGGTTTTTCTATTCAGGGATTAAGAACTTGTCAATATTTTCAAAACTCGGACTTCGCACTCCCTTCTGGTTACTCCGTTGGGTGGACTAGGCCGAAAGCCACTTAAAGCTGACAACACAGCTGCTGTGCCCAACTGTTTTCCATTTGGGCTCAGCAGAAAATAAAGCTCGTTTAAAGGTCGTCTTCCCTCTTAGTTTTTGGGGTTTATCTGTTGCGAGAGTTGGGTCCACCTACCTATGGTCCGAATGTCATGCCGTTTCGCGGCATCATCGCGTTTCGTTCGTATTCGAGATACTGTCAGCGGTCTTTGTGTTCGTCCTTGCTTTTCTTTATCAGGGGTACATTACAGTACCTCTATCTCTAAAAAGAGTAAGGAGAAGTTATTCTGAGCTAGGGGCGTTGTGACGTGTGAGAAACCAACTCTCAAGCCAGATACCTGTCCCCGAGGGCGGGGAAACGACGATAGACTAATGAGCAAGGCGGAGCCCGGGAGCGTAACTAGAGGCGCGGATGACCACTTAGGAATACTTGGCCTAGAGACTTGACCCCGGTATCAGGCTATGGATGGGCACATCGCTGGCTTTCTCGAGTACGTCGCTCTCGCACGGTTCCGCTGCGACTTCGACAAGTTACCAAGTGACAATAATCCAGAATACAACAAAATACGCTGCGCTCTGTATATTGCTACGACCGACGAGCAGGTAAATTTGCTGCCGGCAAGCACACTGTATTGAATCGTTCGTTAACGATTCAAGTCCACACCGAGTTACGCGTAATCTGTTGATTCAGTAAATGCCTCTCAATATTCCATGACAGAGTTAATCTATCTTCGAAACGGATAACGAGAAGGCGCTCGTAATAACTGGATTTAATACGGTACTAATTGAATCAATGTACAAGAAAATTGTCTCCCACCTCGAATGTGAAAATCCTCGAAAATCAAAGAAAGTGCCCGCACAACAAATTAACAATCAGGCACTGATCAACAATGGTGGACGATAAAACGGGTTGAGCTTACTCAAACAAATGGTCATTGGTTTGGTCAGAGCAAAACGACTGTTCATGCATGGAGAAACGACGGGAATCATAAGTTACTCAAGGAAAAATATGGAAGAAAAATGTCTAATTTCGATATTTGGAAGTTAACAGGGCTCGGACTAAATAGGGGTAAGGAAAACGGTCAAAGTAAGTTGTGTAAGAACAAGGAGTAATGTATCTCATTGGGGAAAAGAGTAGAGCGTAGAGCCACCTTTCAACATCAGGTCAACTTCAGAACTCTCAAAATAACGCAACAAACCTTGACAAAGTCATAACCGGGCCCCGAAAACCGGGTGTTTTTCCAGTCTCATGGTAGCACTATGAACAGCGAAAACGACCGGTTCGACGGGTGGGTCCACACACTCAAAATAACGCAACAAACCTTGACAAAATCAACACAATACGTATAGCACACAAAGAGGAATGCTGGAAAATTTCCACGCTAGCGAAAATAGGACATACAAATGGGCCGAACAAACATGCATCAACCGGAAGTTTCAAGTTGTACGACGAAATATCGACGAAAATTGGGCCATTCGTGAAGGTCGCTACAGAGCTTCCTCCCAGAAGCCCACTAAAGTTAACAGGAGCCTCCGTAACAAAATATAAGCATACAATAGCGCCGCAACCAAAATGTAATGTTCACTGATGAACAAATGTGTAGTTGGTAAGAAGAAAAGCAGGTTGACAGAGGGAATTGACCATGAGATTGTCGGTCTTTGAGTGACGGTGGAATGGCTGGGTGAGTTGTTTAGATTGTTTAAGAAATTCAGGCTTCGGCACACATCCGTCGCAGCAGACCAGCCAACCCCAAAATATTCACGAGTTAGAAAAATAGAGAAGGTTAGTTTACTCAGTGCTGGGGGACAGCTCCATGCAACTGCCTGTCCATTGCACCACTTCTTGGTAACCTAGAAGTGAACGAACGTTTGAATACCTGCTCCAGGTAGACAAACGAGCTCACCTTGTTAACGGACCGTTCGGTACCAGTATGCTGTTGAAGACCTGGTATCTCTCTGTAGGTTGACTAACGCTATGCGTCTGCTTTACTAAGATTACGTTTAAAGAGAACTCGAAAACAACATGCCCAAAGAACGTGTCACGAAACGTGCACGAGAGAAATGAAAACAACCAACGGTAACAGGACAGCTGTGACAAACGGGAGCTATGAAATTTAGAATACGAAATCACTCAGCAAAATCTATAGGCCCTCGCATCTGTCTGCCATGTCGGTCGCGAAATGGCGGGGAAGTTCCAGGGCTGATATCAGGCATGCTCGATATGTGTTGTGAAAGGGACAGCGGAGCCGAGGAGGTCGGCAGCAGGCTGGGCTCACCGTCTTCAATGAACGCGGGTCTGACTCGATCGACTGAAAAACTGCGCCTTTGCCATCACGCTCGACAGTAAAAGACTTCTCTTCGTTGTAGCGCACGAAAGGATCCTGTATGTGGCGGTCGCAGAAGCGTAAGGGAGCCGTCTGCGTGTACGAGAACGTTAGAACAACCCTGTCGGTAGTACGAAAGTATCTGTAACCTTTGAGGTAAAAGCGATTTTTAAGTCACCGCGGTTTATATGAGTTCGTGGCGTGTTTCAGACCTTGAAATCTTTGGATTCTGGCACTGGAAACGTTTGTGTTTCTATCTTCCGAAGGCGTAATGAAGGAATTTGTTGTAGTTGAGTCTCATTGTGATTAACGGAAAATGGAGAAAAAGTTGCATTTCACATTTACTTAGAGAATTAACGGTGGGATGTGAGGATAGTTGGTGCTATAGACGCGGTAAGACAAGCTTTTCTCGAAATTTGTGTGAAATTGGGCAGGAAAAGACAATCCTCCTTCTGACGATAGAGCTGTTGTTGGACAAATGGTATTAAACTTTCTATAAAGTTGCAAATGTGAGACACAGTAGTAAGCATTGCCCAACGTAGAATTATGCGTAAAAACCCGGCAATTCACCAGTAGGTAAGGGTGCAACTTACTTCTGCTCGTTATGTGCAGCAGCCATTCGGTGGAAAAGGTAACGACTGCGAAGATAATTTGTCTATTGACGAACATGATAAACGAATTTTATACACTGAAATGCTTACGAACGGCGTGATATCGCAGCCGAACACCACACGAGCTGCCCACACTTGGCAGCCATCTCAACCACCACGAACGTCTTGGCCGCTATGTGGTGCCAACCATATCTCGAAAACTTTTGAACAGTCTACGTAGTCGGGCATACTTTTCATTACGAAACTACCTGTAAACCACAGGTCGGCAGTGTCCCATACCATCTGTAACAAAGACCTGGTGCAACTTCCGGCTTCAGAATTACGAGGAAATGTTTCATGTCATAATTGTTCCTTTTTGTCCGGTGAGTAGCGTCCACATTCACATCATGCGGAAAATTTCTGAACAGCTTGATCTGTGTTCTCTGTGCAAAGAAGATATGCATGTATCTGTTTCAGCGATTTTCAGCGATTTGTACACGGGTTCGAGGCTGGGGGCCCAATCTACCCGGATCCAGTCAGTTTGTTCGTTTCGATGTCCGGCGGTTTTCTGTTAACCTGAAAGGCAGTCACTGAAAACGGGGTGTGGCACCGCTCTTGGGGGTTACAGAAAGTACCAAGAACAGAGTATAATAATCTAGCAAAACAGGATAACTTATTAATTTAACGGTTTATTAAGTAGGTGAGAATCCAATAACATTTTGAGACGGTCTTTAGAAGAGCAGCTAACAATCTTTAGTGGTAGGTCGTTCCAGTAGTTGATAACCCTATAAGAGAAGAACTGTTGTCTTAGGAAGGTCCGAGGTCGAAGCTTATAGAGCTTCTTGTCGTGGCCTCTTCGACTGTTATCACTTACTAGGGTAAAGAATTGTTGCACAAGTCCTGTGCTAAAGAGAAAATGTGTAAGAATTAAGTCGCCGCGGAGTCTACGAAACTCAAGTGGATAAAGATCGAGAATTTCAAGGCGAGACTCGTAGGATAGATGCCGCAAGCCAGTGACCATTTTGGTGGCCACTCGCTGGACACGTTCAATGGCGAGTATGTCCTTCTTCAAACCGGTGTAGACGACTTGATTGGCATACTCGAGCAATGGTCTTATGTAGACTCTGTAAAGCGTGTGAAAGGCGCGCTTGTCAATCCGGGGGAAGGTTCGTTTGATCATCCCGAGAGTCATGAGACCCCTTTTTGCGGCCAGCTGGTGATGATAAGAGAAGGACAACCCAGACGATAGCCAGATCCCTAGGTCTTTTTTGAGGTCTACTTTCGTGATACCTACTACACTTTGTGCACCATGTATCACGAATAGGTTCCCAGAGTCTCCTCCGAGTGACATGTGCGCACACTTACTGTCGTTTAGAGGGAGACTCCAATCCTCTGACCAGCACTTAATACGATCAAGGTCAATCTGCAATGCACTGGGGTCACAGGCGTTCCAGATTTTTAAGTCGTCGGCATAAAGGAGAGCGTTGCTAGAGATCAAATCGGGGAGATCATTGATGTAAATAAGAAACAACAATGGACCAAGTACCGATCCTTGAGGGACCCCCACAGAGACTGGGGATGGGGACGAAAGGCCTGAACCGGTTTTTACTCTGAAAGTCCTGTTACCAAGAAAGGAGGTTATCCAGCGGAGAACTTCTCCTTGAATCCCATAGGCTTCTAGTTTGTGCAGCAGAGGACCGTGTGGGACACGGTCGAAGGCTTTGGCAAAGTCGAAGAAGATAGCGTCCGAGATATGACCATTGTCTTTGGCCTCTGTTAGGCTATCCATGAAGATTAACATATTAGTTATGCATGACCGCTCAGGAAGAAAGCCATGCTGGGTCGAAGAGAAGAGGTTATTTGAGAAGAAATGCTTAAAGATAGTGCGTTTTAACAGTCGCTCCATTATCTTGCATGGGATGCTGGTAAGGCTGATCGGTCGATAACTAGCAGGAGAATGACGATCGCCTGTTTTAAATATAGGTGAGACATTGGCCTCTTTCCATGCCTCCGGAAGAGTGCCTGTCCGAAGTGTCTGTTTAAACAGATCGAAGAGAGGCATCGCCAAACTGACGGCCGCTTCTTTGAGGATCCGGGGATGG
>QNGE01010244.1:0-10671 GCA_008508345.1 Paragonimus westermani
AGGTGTTGGATGACTGAGTCGGCCGATTTTGCCAAGTCACCCGAAGAATTTGTTGATATGAACGGGCAACCTCTGCATCCATAGGTAACGCATAAGTTTGTCGTCAATCCTGTGATTTTGTCTCGCCTGTTTTGACTGTAGAATCAATTAAGGTGGAGTAGGATCTCCTGGCTGTGGCTCGCTAAGGACCTGCTTAAGTCGTTTCTCTTCCGGTACGACAGCACGTTCTAAGAATGCGTTTTTCAGGGCTTCGTAAGGGTTGACCTCGGGTGGTCCAATCACTAAATCTCGGACATAGGGTGCGACCGACATTGGCAACGCGGTAGCCAAGTATGTGAACTTGGCAGTCTGGCTAGTGATGGGCGCTNGCGGTAGCCAAGTATGTGAACTTGGCAGTCTGGCTAGTGATGGGCGCTAACTGGAATTGCAGCTCAAGCTGCGCTAGCCAGTTTCTGGGTCGTCCGGGACCTAATTGGGGACACGGAAGCTTAAGGCGTTCCCCTTCGCATCTATCTCAGCAAGCTCCAGTTTGCGGTCTGAGGTATCTGAGGTATCTGACTGCATCATTCAAATATACACACGGGATTCTGAGAAAATACAAACGCTTAGAAACTAGTGGAACCAAGGCAGAATGTTTATTGCTATGTATGAAAGAATATAAGTATGCGATTACGGGAGAAATAATTGAATCTAGCGTATACAAAGGGTGCAATAAATAATAAAAATCAATATAAAAAAGCTTATGGAACGGGCTCACTAAATTGTAGTGCTAGTTCCCGAATTTGTACGCCCAAGGTTTCCCCAACCTTTTGCCACCGTGAATCGGAAGTCGCAAGGAGAAAACGGTGAATCCGCAAGCAAACTTTATTCATTGATTTACTCACCGTGCTAGGGAGCTGAACGTGAGAGCACCTTGAGCACAACCGCACAGCAGCCGCCAGAGTGAAAGGGTGCATCGACGGAAGATTCCAGTCGACCTTCAGAATTCGAACGAGCGTTAGACTGGTTAAGCGGCGTTCCTAACGGTAGTAGCTCAACATTGTTATCCTAGTGAATGTAACCTACGGGAGTAGCGATAGTGCGAATTCATTACACAGCTGAGAGCATAACTGCGATACTTATGCCGGCCCACTAACTTTGATGCTAGTGGTTTGTGGTAAGTTTACATATATAGGGTAATGTGAACAGGCGCGGTGGTACTGGCAAGGCAAATCTCACGTCGCGGGGAGTTTAGAATTTCGGGGACGTCGAATGTGATCTCACTACAACCTCAATGATTTACGTGAAATTATATGTTCAATGACATTCATCACATCCACCACACGTTGAATGGGACTGCGGGTTGCATTTGCAGTCTTGAAGACCTACGAATGATGCTTGTAATTTCTTGGTTCGAATTCGAATCTAAAGTAGAATCATCATTATCTGAAGTCACACCAGACTTTGGAACGAACTGAGCTGTATCCTCAAAATGTATCTGATTCACATGCCAGTTATGTACGAATAATTCATCAGAGTCTGGAATTCGATATAAGCACTTACCAAGATTCTTTAGAAGTAAACCAGATGACGGTCTCAAGTCATTACCACGATAAAATATAACTTCAGGGGATTGAATACACATCAAGTTTGGCTTCAAATGTCTTCCATTAAAACGTTCGTCGGGACCTTCATGTGCAGTTGAATGACAGGCATTGCGATATTGTAGCAAGAAGTTGTCAACATCTTTTACAAGGTCTCTGAATGTAGTACACTGAAGAGAGGCTATGGCAGTTTTAAGTGGTTCAGCAAAATTATCAGCCTGACAATTCGAGCAGGGATGTCAAGGAGGAGTAAACAGATGCTTGCAAGAAATACCGTTCAGCCAAGTAGTTAGAATGTTTGCAGTGAAATTGGTACCATTGTCAGTCACTGACACAAGAGGGATACTTTCTCTGCTGAATATTCTTCTGAATGCGTGCATAGTGAATTCTACAGTGGGCGTTGTTGTGAATGCCACTTTTGGCCACTTCAAATAGGAATCGATCACTACTAGTGCATAATACCTGTCAAGAAATGGGCCACAGTAATCCGCATAAACCCGTTGCCAGGCATCAGCTGACATCGGCCACGGAGTCCATTTAGACGGTGAATTGTGGAATTTGTGATGGCGAGGTGAACAACTTTCAGCCAGACGACAAATATCAGCATCAATCTCTGGCCACCAGCACGTTTATCTGGCCAGAGACTCTATCTTTCCAACTCCAAGGTGTCTGGAATATAGATCGTCCAGAGCAGCTTTACGAAGAGTTTGAGGAATAACACTTTTGCCATTCGAGCACAATAATGCATTTGGAGTGAGTGGTTATTCTACCCTACTCACATAAAATGTAGGGAATTTCCGTCTGACTTGTCAGATCCAACCACGTCGTAGCGCACTGAGAATGGGTGAAAAGTAACGTTGAGTAACGCAAATCAACTCTGTTCGGCTAACCGGCAGAGGCTGGATTGGAAGGCAATCATTACTAGAAGTTTGCTCAAATGTATAAGGAACACGTGACAAGTAATCCATATGTTTGATGTGGTTGGCTGATTTGTGCACTATAGTATAGTCATATGCACTGAGTGCTATGCACCATCGATGAATCATGGTTGCTGAAGAACGTGCTTCATGATCCGACAAAATTTTGATTGGTATTCCAAACGGATACTTATGAAGCCGCTTTACCGCCCAATATACCGTCAGAGCATCACAGTGTGTCTGAGCATAACCCCTTTCTGCTGGACTAAGTCGGTGTGATATACACACAACCGGTTTGTTGTCCTGTTCAATCATAGCCCCAATTCCAACTGGAGAAGCATCAGTAATCAACAAAGGCACGGTTTTGAAAAGAAGATTGACGAAGTGTAGCGTCATGTGACAAAAAGTTCAACAATGAACGTACACACCGTTCATGAGTTGGAGACCACGTGAACTGCTTCTCAGAAAACAAAGAGAATAAGCATTCAGCAAGACAAGAGAAAGTTGGAATGAAACGGGAGTAGTACTGCAAAGCACCTAACAAAGAACGTAATTCAAATATATTTGTGGGTGAAGGTGTATTGACTAATGGGTCTAGACGTTTGGCATCAGGTTCGAATCCGCTACCGTTAACTAGATAACCGAGACAGTCTGAACTGCTTACAGTAAAAGCTCGTTTGTTTAGAGTGACAGCAATGTTCTTGTCATGAAACTGTTGGAATAGTTTTAAAAGACGAGAATCATGAGTTAACTTGTCCGGAGCATGTACGATAATGCCATCCTGATAAACTTCAACACCATCCATACCCTTCACAATGTTATTCATTACCTGCTAAAAGATAGCAGGAGAGTTGCTAAGTCCAAACGGCAAAAATCGATACTGGAAAAGTCCATCAGGTGTATTGATTGTTGTTATCGGCATTGATGTCTTATCCAAAGGAATTTGTAGATATGCATCCTTCAAGTCAATCTTGGAGAAAACTTTGGATCCTGTAAGCTTGTTCAGAATGTCCTCAGGTTCAGCAGTAGTATACGTATGTCGCTTAAGGCATCGACTTACAGTAAGTCGATAATCTCCACATATTCACGAATCAATAGGCTCAATGACGCACTTCTCTACCAGCTCGTTGAGCACTTTAGTTACCGGTTCACGGAGTCCATAAGGAATTATACGACATTCCAGAAAAATCGGACCACCAGTTACTTCTAGTTTAACTGGAGGTATCTTCATGCCGCCCGTGGCCTCCGAGAACTTGAGAATTGGGTCTTTCAAGCTTGTGGAATTACTCGGTGGTACAAGCAAGAAAACCTGGATATGAAACATTTTTAAAATCTTTAGCCCCAAAATGGATGGGCCATGATGGGTAACAAAAAAGGTGCAATGAAGTGGCTTGGATTGTTCGTTAAAGATCGGGATAGTGACTGTACCGAAAACAGGAATGGAGTGACCAGTTATACCTCGTATGGTTGCAGAACAAGGACGAAATATGTAATTTGGGTAAAACTGTGATAGATGCCTTCGTGGTATAATAGATTTCACAATACTGGTGTCAATAATGTAATCATGCCTCGTGCCAAGTACTGTGAAAAGGTTATGAAATAAATGCCCTGAAGTAGGTGAATCAAATGTCAAAGTAAAGGACTCCATCTTGTTACATGTAGCATCAAATTTATTTTGACCAGTTACTATAAATTGACAATTTCTTTCCGACTTACAGATAATTTGTAAATGACCTAGTTTCCCACACTTGTGGCATATAGAACAACAGTGAATGCATATGTATCTGGAAATTTTCTTGCCACATGAGGCACAATTCTCGAATCTGCTAATGAAATGTGTCGGCTGCTGCGAAGAATTATGAGAAACTGGTCGGGAACCATATTTAGAAGCTGAACTCAATGGCCGCGGAGTACTGTGTTCTGTAGGTCGCATTTTCATCGATCCAAACGAGACCGGGTGTCACCAGAACTATCACTATGGACTGTACTATTAACATCTTCGTACTGCTCAAAGATGACTTTGGTATTTTTATACGTAGGTTTAGGAAGTAGCAGTGTAGTGTGCTCATACCACTATTCAGTAGCCTCTGGGATCGAAATGATCGAGGGATAAATACAGGAGATATATGGGAAGGATCGTTGGAACGCAGAATGACATTTAATGTCTTTTGCCACATGATGGAACTAAGACATGGTATCCAAAGCGAATGTAGCATCCTGAGAAGAGTGCGGTGTGCAAATGAGAGCTTTTGTTCCTAGTCCCATTGAGATGCTTCAGTGGTGTGGTGGTTTCTGCAATAAAACAACCTCCGTGTCATCCGCCTTCTGGATTCACAAGAGCAGTGGTTGTCTATGTAGATCCGGTGCATTAATACCGGTGATGAGTCGGTCACGAAGTTGGACCTCAAACTGATCAACAAAACCACGCCGTGCTGCCTGAGTTTGCATCTGGAGAATAAAGTCACGCATGGAACGGTTAAATTGACGCTTCATGGTATTGAATTTGACACGCTAGGCGACCTCGAAATTTACAGGAGTGACATGACTGAGCAGTGTTTTCTGTATGCGCTCGAATATGAGATCCATCAGCCAAGCTAGATAGTACACAGTTTTCAGAAGACAATAGGCCTTTTTTCCTAGCCTTGAAANGATAGTACACAGTTTTCAGAAGACAATAGGCCTTTTTTCCTAGCCTTGAAAAGAAGAAGGCTTATTCTGTCTCCTCATTTAGGCTGGATACGGTCCTACACCATAGTTTGAATGGTTCAAAATAATCCTCAATATCACGAGGGGATATATGAATGCCCAAAGTTCCAAGAAGCATAGGATTCATTGATATTGAAGACTGCCGCGACGCCAATGTGATATTTCGTGAATAGATAGAACTTAACGCGAGACCAGTGGCCGGTACATCCGAATTGAACAGAACACAACGAATGAACGACAATCAAACACTTGTATTAGAATTACGCGCCGTATCAAAAGTGTACAACCTAAACCTCAGTAATTGACGTGAAAGTATATGTTCAATGACATTCATCACACTAAGCCTCGCTAGTCATCTTTTAAACCACGATGGAATGTCCTGATGCATTAGCCATCGGCACGAAAATCTCGTAAGACACGCACCGTTTCCCTCCCAGCCGTCAAACAAAACCAAATCTTCTTTGCCGTCCAAACCCGTCCATAGTTGAATGCTTGTTTTCTGTGCCAATTCATCTGCTAATATCTCCTTCTAATGGGAAATAATGTAACCCACGCTCATGTTCATTTGTTCACCGGGCATGTCGTCCAGATTGCAAATGTTACTCTGCCAAACTATGTGATATCCTCAATCTGCAACATTTTGGGTTATCAGGATTGAACGATGCGGTTGGTGAACACTGACTAATGTTCGCCATTTTATGCTGTGGTGGCCTGATCCTTGAAACTGTTAGAGGAACCCATTTAGTCCGTCCGAAACAGCCTCCTTCCTCGAGAAGTTGGTCCTATCCAATCATAACAAGCGGAAATGTCGTGAACATTCGAGAGGTGACCTCCACTAGTCTTTACATGTCTGGCCTTTATTCCGCTACGCTCATTGGTGGTTTAGTGACCTTATCTGCTTTTTTGATGTCGGTCCTTCGGTTTTCCGATTCAAGAATTTTGGTAGGTCACTATGCATCCTACAAATACCATGTTGCACACGTTTCGGGGCTGAACAAAGTTGTTTTTTGCACCCGTCTTTTGGTTTGTATTGGACGTAATTAACGGGGATGGCCGCGTATTTACGGGATCAAGATTTGCCGTGTTAATTACATCAAGGAGCATAACCCGATTTCCTATCAATCGTCTTATTATATCGAGGACGAACCAGCGTACCGAGTCAAAGGTTACAACAGGAACCTAACTCAGATTGTCTAATGTTGTATACATATTGTTGCCACGAGTTTCCCACGCTTGCGCTAAGACTAAAGCTCAGATGTGATTGGTCGCGTCTTCATCCACTATTTAAGTATGGCGTTACCGCCTGTAGATGTCAGAGTATACTGTTTACACTTCCCGAGCCACACGTTCTTTCTACTGCTGTTATNTTCACGTCAATTACTGAGGTTTAGGTTGTACACTTTTGATACGGCGCGTAATTCTAATACAAGTGTTTGATTGTCGTTCATTCGTTGTGTTCTGTTCAATTCGGATGTACCGGCCACTGGTCTCGCGTTAAGTTCTATCTATTCACGAAATATCACATTGGCGTCGCGGCAGTCTTCAATATCAATGAATCCTATGCTTCTTGGAACTTTGGGCATTCATATATCCCCTCGTGATATTGAGGATTATTTTGAACCATTCAAACTATGGTGTAGGACCGTATCCAGCCTAAATGAGGAGACAGAATAAGCCTTCTTCTTTTCAAGGCTAGGAAAAAAGGCCTATTGTCTTCTGAAAACTGTGTACTATCTAGCTTGGCTGATGGATCTCATATTCGAGCGCATACAGAAAACACTGCTCAGTCATGTCACTCCTGTAAATTTCGAGGTCGCCTAGCGTGTCAAATTCAATACCATGAAGCGTCAATTTAACCGTTCCATGCGTGACTTTATTCTCCAGATGCAAACTCAGGCAGCACGGCGTGGTTTTGTTGATCAGTTTGAGGTCCAACTTCGTGACCGACTCATCACCGGTATTAATGCACCGGATCTACATAGACAACCACTGCTCTTGTGAATCCAGAAGGCGGATGACACGGAGGTTGTTTTATTGCAGAAACCACCACACCACTGAAGCATCTCAATGGGACTAGGAACAAAAGCTCTCATTTGCACACCGCACTCTTCTCAGGATGCTACATTCGCTTTGGATACCATGTCTTAGTTCCATCATGTGGCAAAAGACATTAAATGTCATTCTGCGTTCCAACGATCCTTCCCATATATCTCCTGTATTTATCCCTCGATCATTTCGATCCCAGAGGCTACTGAATAGTGGTATGAGCACACTACACTGCTACTTCCTAAACCTACGTATAAAAATACCAAAGTCATCTTTGAGCAGTACGAAGATGTTAATAGTACAGTCCATAGTGATAGTTCTGGTGACACCCGGTCTCGTTTGGATCGATGAAAATGCGACCTACAGAACACAGTACTCCGCGGCCATTGAGTTCAGCTTCTAAATATGGTTCCCGACCAGTTTCTCATAATTCTTCGCAGCAGCCGACACATTTCATTAGCAGATTCGAGAATTGTGCCTCATGTGGCAAGAAAATTTCCAGATACATATGCATTCACTGTTGTTCTATATGCCACAAGTGTGGGAAACTAGGTCATTTACAAATTATCTGTAAGTCGGAAAGAAATTGTCAATTTATAGTAACTGGTCAAAATAAATTTGATGCTACATGTAACAAGATGGAGTCCTTTACTTTGACATTTGATTCACCTACTTCAGGGCATTTATTTCATAACCTTTTCACAGTACTTGGCACGAGGCATGATTACATTATTGACACCAGTATTGTGAAATCTATTATACCACGAAGGCATCTATCACAGTTTTACCCAAATTACATATTTCGTCCTTGTTCTGCAACCATACGAGGTATAACTGGTCACTCCATTCCTGTTTTCGGTACAGTCACTATCCCGATCTTTAACGAACAATCCAAGCCACTTCATTGCACCTTTTTTGTTACCCATCATGGCCCATCCATTTTGGGGCTAAAGATTTTAAAAATGTTTCATATCCAGGTTTTCTTGCTTGTACCACCGAGTAATTCCACAAGCTTGAAAGACCCAATTCTCAAGTTCTCGGAGGCCACGGGCGGCATGAAGATACCTCCAGTTAAACTAGAAGTAACTGGTGGTCCGATTTTTCTGGAATGTCGTATAATTCCTTATGGACTCCGTGAACCGGTAACTAAAGTGCTCAACGAGCTGGTAGAGAAGTGCGTCATTGAGCCTATTGATTCGTGAATATGTGGAGATTATCGACTTACTGTAAGTCGATGCCTTAAGCGACATACGTATACTACTGCTGAACCTGAGGACATTCTGAACAAGCTTACAGGATCCAAAGTTTTCTCCAAGATTGACTTGAAGGATGCATATCTACAAATTCCTTTGGATAAGACATCAATGCCGATAACAACAATCAATACACCTGATGGACTTTTCCAGTATCGATTTTTGCCGTTTGGACTTAGCAACTCTCCTGCTATCTTTTAGCAGGTAATGAATAACATTGTGAAGGGTATGGATGGTGTTGAAGTTTATCAGGATGGCATTATCGTACATGCTCCGGACAAGTTAACTCATGATTCTCGTCTTTTAAAACTATTCCAACAGTTTCATGACAAGAACATTGCTGTCACTCTAAACAAACGAGCTTTTACTGTAAGCAGTTCAGACTGTCTCGGTTATCTAGTTAACGGTAGCGGATTCGAACCTGATGCCAAACGTCTAGACCCATTAGTCAATACACCTTCACCCACAAATATATTTGAATTACGTTCTTTGTTAGGTGCTTTGCAGTACTACTCCCGTTTCATTCCAACTTTCTCTTGTCTTGCTGAATGCTTATTCTCTTTGTTTTCTGAGAAGCAGTTCACGTGGTCTCCAACTCATGAACGGTGTGTACGTTCATTGTTGAACTTTTTGTCACATGACGCTACACTTCGTCAATCTTCTTTTCAAAACCGTGCCTTTGTTGATTACTGATGCTTCTCCAGTTGGAATTGGGGCTATGATTGAACAGGACAACAAACCGGTTGTGTGTATATCACACCGACTTAGTCCAGCAGAAAGGGGTTATGCTCAGACACACTGTGATGCTCTGACGGTATATTGGGCGGTAAAGCGGCTTCATAAGTATCCGTTTGGAATACCAATCAAAATTTTGTCGGATCATGAAGCACGTTCTTCAGCAACCATGATTCATCGATGGTGCATAGCACTCAGTGCATATGACTATACTATAGTGCACAAATCAGCCAACCACATCAAACATATGGATTACTTGTCACGTGTTCCTTATACATTTGAGCAAACTTCTAGTAATGATTGCCTTCCAATCCAGCCTCTGCCGGTTAGCCGAACAGAGTTGATTTGCGTTACTCAACGTTACTTTTCACCCATTCTCAGTGCGCTACGACGTGGTTGGATCTGACAAGTCAGACGGAAATTCCCTACATTTTATGTGAGTAGGGTAGAATAACCACTCACTCCAAATGCATTATTGTGCTCGAATGGCAAAAGTGTTATTCCTCAAACTCTTCGTAAAGCTGCTCTGGACGATCTATATTCCAGACACCTTGGAGTTGGAAAGATAGAGTCTCTGGCCAGATAAACGTGCTGGTGGCCAGAGATTGATGCTGATATTTGTCGTCTGGCTGAAAGTTGTTCACCTCGCCATCACAAATTCCACAATTCACCGTCTAAATGGACTCCGTGGCCGATGTCAGCTGATGCCTGGCAACGGGTTTATGCGGATTACTGTGGCCCATTTCTTGACAGGTATTATGCACTAGTAGTGATCGATTCCTATTTGAAGTGGCCAAAAGTGGCATTCACAACAACGCCCACTGTAGAATTCACTATGCACGCATTCAGAAGAATATTCAGCAGAGAAAGTATCCCTCTTGTGTCAGTGACTGACAATGGTACCAATTTCACTGCAAACATTCTAACTACTTGGCTGAACGGTATTTCTTGCAAGCATCTGTTTACTCCTCCTTGACATCCCTGCTCGAATTGTCAGGCTGATAATTTTGCTGAACCACTTAAAACTGCCATAGCCTCTCTTCAGTGTACTACATTCAGAGACCTTGTAAAAGATGTTGACAACTTCTTGCTACAATATCGCAATGCCTGTCATTCAACTGCACATGAAGGTCCCGACGAACGTTTTAATGGAAGACATTTGAAGCCAAACTTGATGTGTATTCAATCCCCTGAAGTTATATTTTATCGTGGTAATGACTTGAGACCGTCATCTGGTTTACTTCTAAAGAATCTTGGTAAGTGCTTATATCGAATTCCAGACTCTGATGAATTATTCGTACATAACTGGCATGTGAATCAGATACATTTTGAGGATACAGCTCAGTTCGTTCCAAAGTCTGGTGTGACTTCAGATAATGATGATTCTACTTTAGATTCGAATTCGAACCAAGAAATTACAAGCATCATTCG
>QNGE01010246.1:0-10655 GCA_008508345.1 Paragonimus westermani
CACAGAAAACAAGTCTTGTTCGCTACTCTGTCGTTCTCAGAAAAGTCATTTACGCAGTCAATTGACCTGTCTTGCATTCGACCAACTGACTTTGGTAATGTGCCTCTTTGTCCGTTAGTTGCTAATCGGCTGTTTTTAAGTAGTTTGCCTGTAATACTTGGTTGATATGCAGTGGAACGTAGAAATGAACCAACGATGTTACGGGGCTCTTTACAATGACTCAATAGATTCCATCACAGTAGATCCGCTGTAGGTTGGAAGAAGTTTCCTCTTGAACGACGGAGACATTTCAGTGAATCCGGTTCTCGTAGTGTGTTAAGAAAGATGTTGCCACGTTCAGACCACGATGCAATTGGCAAGTAGTCTGCATGTACAGTAAGCGTGACACGCATGAAACTAGTGGATAAATAGAGACTAAGAAAGTGACAGACTCCACAGATGCAGTTGGATATCATTTTGTGTCATTTTGTTGACAGGACAAGTAAATGTGTCGAACTTTTCAACGTTAACAAACGATCCATTTTGATAAGGTGACACGGCTGCATTATTTATCTTAAGCCAAAGAGTTTCGCATGAGGCGATCGTCGCCGACCGTTAACTGATAAGAAATGCTATCGTTCTTATGAATTAAACGGTATTCACATTTGACCACAGGTTTCACATTTGGATAAACTTTTCAACTGAACCCTTTCGTAAAAGGATCACTCTATTCATCACTGGTATCTGTACTCGGGATCAAGTACCAATGAGAGACCCACGTCGATCACTGGACCATTGAATTTACAGTAGGTACGATCGAGTTATCACATCTAAACGCTCAGCCACAGTCTGTAGACACCATTGGTGCATTGTTGTCTGATGGTGACGGAATCTGTGAGCATGCCCTACACAATTGAGTCACAGGATCATACTAGTGCAGTAATTTATCTACCTGGCAGCCTCTTGTGAATAAGCTTGTAAATACATCTTCAGACCTTTCAAACTCTGTCTTGCTTGGGGTCATCCCATGTGATTCCTACTTACCGCCTGGCTGACACTCGCTCGCAATGACCCATGCTATCTCGCACCGTTAGATCTGCAATACTTACATATTGTAGTGGTTCTAGTGGGCGTAACACAACCCTCCATTTGTTGACTAATTACGTCGCGCATATCGCAAAATTTCTTAAAAAGTTGTGTCTCAAGTTTACTATGGTGTGCATTTCTTATTTGGTATTAACAGGTGCAGGGAGTATGTGATTGATGGTATCCACGACTGTGTGGCTAACTGAAAAATAAAGTTCGCAGCCTACTGATAGAACAAACCAAACTGTCGAAATCCAGTGGCGGTTTAGCATTGAACCATGTACTCTTCTATACGTTCTCTGATCGTTCATACATCATTTACTCCTTGTACTTCTGGTCCATCTTTTCACATGTACAGCTCTATTACTCGCTTACCGGGCTGGCAATGCGCCGCTGTGTATCGCACTGGTTCATGCAGGCGCTTCCCTCGGGCAGGCTAATGCAGATGGACATACTGTGTTCAGTCTGAGTCGATTACGCAAGCATTCGGCCGCTCCAGATCGCATTTTGACACAAATACTCGGTTGGTTTTGTCAGCCCACTAATACATATGTTACTTGGTCAACCTGACTCTGTTTGTTGAGTGGTACTCGTCATCAATGTCTTCGTTCGCTTCCGATCAGCTTTTTGCAGATCCATTCCATACATGCGTTTCGGTTTTGTTACAGCTCATTAGTAGTCAAGTTTCTGTCTCAACGGAGAATCAATATCCCGTGATCGCGTTTTGGTGACGAACAGCCTGTCGATTTTACCATACACCTTATCCAAAGGCTGTATCACAGTGTTCAACCACAACCACCTGCGCTCACTGCTCGGGTTTTCCGATCTTCTCAGGATGGTGCTTTAGTCGGTTTCGTAGCCTAACAATCAACTCGAGTAGCACAGTTGCCGGCCCGATATATGATCGCGGTTTAGCACTTTGGTTTATGTTTTGGCAGTTCGACATAGTTCTGTCCTCATGCGACTTGATACCTTACGTGGCAGCGAGTTCTAGGCACTTTAGAACCTACAAATGTTACTCTTTGGGGCTCATGACTACTTACTCGGTGCTTAGTACTACCACAGTTTAATTTTGTAGCGTTGTATCTGCGTAGGTTGCGTCCACAAATCATTGACTTGCGTTGTCCTCCTGGACCGTAAATGTCACAAATCAACCCAGTCACATTATATGAAGCACTCTGTTCTAATACTTTTTTTAATATATTCGTTCTTCAGTTAATCAGTTAGATAGTGGAAGTGTCCAATACAGCAATCTACCTCAGACTTCCTCCCAAAGGGGTTTTTTGACTTCCACTCTGAATAACCGGTTACTGCCGCAACAAAAGTTTTCCTCTCAATTTTCCTGACCTCTGATCAGAAAAGAAAGTCCGGCCTTTGTCCCCAGTCATCGATTCTGTTAGGACTAGAACCAGTCAACTTCGTTTTGCTGACGGTGCTTCCGCCGTACATCACCTGTGCTCCTAGGACGCTGGCGGCCAAAAACGGACACTATAATAAGCATCGTTGGTGCGAATGAGCCAGGTTTCGCGACCGTAAAACAAGACTGCTCATGCAGTTACATTATGCGCCCCGTCTCTCACGGAATATCATACCGTCGCCACAAGATGCCCTACTCTGGCAAGCGCCTTGCGAACTCTATTGAAGCGACTTGTGATCTTGTTAGCCATTCGAATGACAATATTCAGGCTGGTAACAAAGTGTGAAGATGTGATCAGTGCAACCACTGACCATGCAAAAATCAACCTGGTCTTCATGGTTATGCTGTTTGTGTGTCACGCTTAGTTGACGATTAAACCACTGTAAACGACTTTCACGCCATGTTAATTGAGCTAAAGACTTGATGGTTCGCACATGAATTTCTTAGGATTTTGTTGAAGAATAAAAATCGCCTTCACGTTCCCTACACGTTGACACCGATAAAAAGTATGTGGAACAGCATATTTGAAGTTATTTTTTAATTGTTCTTTGCCACTATACCTCCCTAGTTCGTACAGCTCATGTGCTTAGCACTTTCGACACAATAAGCCTTCTGAAAATCGGCACCATCGCTACACTTTTTCACTTCAGTGCCTTAAAATTATAGTCTTAATACCACCTTTTCAAAGTTCATACAGTACATTCACTGTAAAATGACTTGACGGACTGATGGTTTCGACTTCGAGCCCAGCTACTCGAACACTTGTCTGATGGCTTGACAGCTTAATGTTATTAAGCCTAACTTTGAACTCGCCCGGCAGTTTATAAGCTGATATACCCAAATAAGTTAATCACCACTCGACTGCACTTCGAACTAGTCGCACTCATCTCTTGACGAACAGTTAAAATCGATCCTTTCTGGATCTTTGTTTTTGTTTCTATCATCTGGAACTGTGTTACTATGTATGTATCTCGTTCACTGTATTGCCTCCCCTATTTCAGATTCCCTGATGCAAGAACCTCGTTGGGAAGATGGTGTAGCCTGTGTTGACTGTTCAGCTAAATTCGGATTGACCAACCGTAAACACCACTGGTGAGTTTGCATGTTTGTTTATATTTATCAATTTATCGTTTGTTTGTGCGTAATCGGAAACCATCCGACCGAATTGCTTCCGCCTGGCGTACACCCTGAAATAATTGCTTCCTTTCCTACGCATGCTCTACATATCATCGGTTATTTCTAAAGTCGTCTCAGAGCAGTTCATTCGCCCACGCAGCTGCGTATATCATCAACAGAGTAGTTGTTTATCACGAAACGTGGCTAAACTGCATGCTTTTGCTATTTTACTAGACTAATCGCGTGAATTTGTTTCCTCCATTTCACGTAAGCAGTCGATAATTTTGTCTCAGCCATAATGCAACTCATCATGTGGGGTTATCCGACAGCAGCGCAAAAATCAGCGCATCCAGTTTAGACTGTCATCACGTTACTTTGGCTACCCGAGTAAAAAAAAACAGATTCTCTGAGTGCTGACCAAAGAATATCAGACGCATTGTTGTCGGCTTGTTTCAAGTACAGTATTCTGAACAGTACTCACTTTGGCTCGAGGCTGGCGTGTTCAGCTAGACAGTTCAGTCGATTCGCTGGAAGCACTTAAGTGTAATCTTCCTGTTGTTACACCTGTAATTGTCATTAAGAGCGTTCCAGAAAGCGCTTTTCAAGTATTGCAGTGTGTTGCACGAAATTTTCTCTTGGTGATAGCCTGACTGTCATGAGGTATGTGGATGACTACTGTCTGTCAAAGTCATGCAGACCGCGCTTGGTAGGTTGAACGACCGAATTTGTTTGCATCATACTGTGGTCAGGACATTCTCGTTTATCCCTCCTGTTTTGTAGACCATTCGCATTAGATTGTTTCGCCCAACCGATTATTACTTTCCATAGCTTGTAGTATTGTTGGTGGATATCAAAGGAAAAAATGGACGCACGTGTTGCCTACACCAGTCCTCGTCACTCCGGATGAATAAAAAATGTCTTTGAAATCTTTCTTGATTTCTGGCTACTTCATATAGTTTGTGCCAGCAGCGTTTACCGTGACAAATATTAACTATAAGGAAAACCGTTAACTTTTGGCTTAGTTTATTGAGTGTACTCAGATAATTTCAAAGATCCGGATTGTTTTTGTTTGGATTAGGCTTAACGCTTTCCGGGTTGCGGATTTAATGGGCTGGAAACGTTATCTGACGTGATAGAGGACTCTTGTCTGTTTCACAATTTTCCGCTTCAGTGTCACGAAGGACACCAGTTGGAGCAGTAGTATATTGGGATCCGGTTCTGGACCGAATGTGTATGTTTGCGCATATGCAGTTCTCCCTGCTCGCCAGTTGACTTCAACTTACTCAGGAAACTTTGGTCACACGGTTATCATTTGAATTTAGCAGAACTGTTACTTCTGAAGCCGACGGGAATATGTTAAGTTTAGTCACAAGTGGCTGTAATCTACCGTTCACATATGGCGCTTCTCTCGGGCTTGGTACAGTCTTGTTAGGTGATAGTCGCTATCATCTCACATGAAAGAAAGACAACTTTAAAGATCCTAATTGTACGGGGAGATTAATCGATTGTGAACGCGAAATTCCAGTCTATTCTTGTGTCGAACATGGTCATCTGAAAACTGGTAGGTAGCGTAGCATGTTTTGCCATTTTACAAAAGACCCAAGTACGAATTATCTGGCCTTCGGCTGAGTTCAAGTCATTGCGAGAAACAGTGCGCCCGATCCCGGAAAATGCTTTACCAGGTGATCTACGAAGCTACCTCGGAAGCTGAATGGGTTCACTTTTGAACTCAGTTACCCGCCCAACTCACTGTGCTACACGGAATCCAACGAATGGTCCATGATTCCTCAAACGGTTTACACTGGAATCCGCCTGGTCAACTTTTAAGCGTTGAAACCGTATTAGTGATAAGTAGTGGGGACATACCGTCTCTCTTATCGGTGGTTCGAATCCAGCCGAAGTTAAGGTTTTTCCTAATTGGATCTTTTCTCAATGTAAATGGTGTTCGGTTCATGGTGTCCGAGCGACCACCTTTTATAATCGCTTCTGTTCGATTTTTCAACCATTTTCCCTAATGTGATCCCATTAGATTCCCAAGTTAGACACGCTAGCACTGGACCCATTGTGATGCACATAGACACGCCCGTTGTTTAGTGAGTTCATTTTCCTAGCCCCGGTGAATGCATATGCGCACATGCAACAACTTTTGATGGAATAATGGCAATGTTAATTTTACTGTTTTCTTGCTAAAACGCCGGTGGATCGGTATACCCGTCTTATCAGTCAGGACTGACAAGATCGTTCCGTCACGTTAATCGCTATTCTTTAAGTAATTCTGCTCATCCTAAAGAAGCTCATCAAAATAAAGTCACATCGCATCGATCAGTCTGCCAGTGGTGACTGCAATTCATTCATGTCAGTCTAACACTATCGTCTCACTCATAAGTATTGCTCGGAAACACTGTCCCAACATTCCCACCATATCTGTGCACAGATTTCGACGCGTTCTTTCTAGAGCTATCCTGTGGTTCATTCCACGTGTATTTCCGCGAATAAGACTAACCAAAAAGTCGCTAGACCGGGTCACCTGTCTGATCACCTATAACAAACAAGTTTACGTAATTATATCCTTGTCCCTGAAACGGTCGTGTTCGTACTGGATAAGAAAATAAGCAGAATCAGCGCGTCATCTATAATCGACCAAAGATTGTTCACTTGTTCTTACTAAGTACACTCACAGGAGATAAAACCGAATACGGCAATATGGATGCTCCTTGCAGTAAACAAAGTGTCCGACTTGCATGGTAAGGGCGTTTGTCTGGGGACACATAACGCCTTAGCAGAGTTGCCACCGAAATATTTTTATGCACCTGGATGTCTGATTTCCATTTAACTACTTTTGTCTAACAGTAGCATCATTTTGTTTACATATTTTGCAGCCGACACTGTGGTCGCTTACTCTGTGCCCCATGTTCAAATTTCGAGATCCCAATAATCAAATTTGGAATAAGCAAACCTGTTCGGGTGTGTGAGACATGTTTCCAGTTTCTGAGCAATCCTCTGGGGCTGTAATAGCGCGGTCGAACAGTGAGTCGGAAAATTTCTACCGATGCTATCCACAGCAAGCTCCTCTACTGCTTCATCCATCTGAAAGCGCTGTAACAATACTGCTGCCGTCTACCTAAACAATATTTATTTTTATAATCCGCGATATTATCTCCGCCAGATTCTCTGTGATATATGCATATACTTTCATTTTATGTACCTGTTTCTACGGAACCGCATTTCCATCTCTCAAACGGCATTACTGATTGATTAATCTTTTACGAAGGTATTTGTTTGTGTTCTTTGCCCTATGTCCGTACCAACCCCCCTGTTCTATGGGAGTTTGCACTGTTTGTGCCTCCCTCTTCCCTAGGTTATGCACTTTGTTGGAATTTGTTTGCATAAACAAATTCTTCCTCCCGTCATATTTGTGCGCTTGGCGGTCATCAACAGATTGTTTTTACTTCCTGGACATACTTTGATCTGACGGGGTTCAGTTTTGCGATTAAGCGTTAACTGCTGTCAGATTCGTCTATTACATAACGGGTATCTTCAGATACATCTGCTTCTAGGTCTGGTTATTCTAATTAACTGGAACTGGCGATGGCTATGACCATTCCCAAAACAAATCTGGTGATTAAGCCGTTATATAAAACTCCCGTCTACTTTAATTCGACCCATATTGTTGAGCCTACGTACTTTGGATACACTTGTTTGTGTTTTGGCAGTTCGATTATGTCATGCTTTCCGACCTATACTGTCACCTTGGCGAGATGGTCGGGCTTGTGTACTGTTTTGATCCGGCGATGATGATGATGATGATGATATGTCATGCTTGCATGCATACTTGCTTCGAACTACCTAGGTACATCTATTCTGTTTGAAATTTAGTTCGTCATCGAGCTTTACCGTTATTGACTGAAGCCGGTAATCACTGTAGATCCGTTGAATGATGCTTACTAACTGAAACTACCAGCTCGAATAAAAGTACTCGTCTGTACTACGGCACTTAACATATAAAATAAGAGTTCTCATTATCGGGTTTGTCTCTTAAAAGATGACTTCTTAACATGCACATGGCCGAAATTATCTGAAAACCTTTAGACCCAATTTCTCTCATCAATATCATGTGGTGAGTTGTGCCGTTCTGGCTAACATGACATCCCTTGCCTCCCATCACTGTATTTGTGGTTTTACTGTTCCTTGCTTTGTCACTTCTCGATCGGTCATCTGTTTACGACTAACCATATTCGCTTGCAATTGTGCGTTGTCCCGTCATTTGACTGTACTCCGCTTGCCTTGACCGTACATTTGATCAGTTATACGTTGTCCGTTCGTTACCGCTGTAGGTGACTGTGGAGATTTTGAACTTAATGTACGTGAGGATTAGATGAGCGATTCGCGGGGTCATCACAGAGCACACAAAAACTTAGAACCCAATAGCATGTACGCAGAAATCCGCAGTTCAAATTATGTAGCTGTCTCATTTATGACTGGTCCTATGTCTCCATATAGGTGAAACGAAAGTAATCGCAGGTAGAAATCACTTCGCTTTAACGCCAAGTGACATCATCTGAAAGATGAATTAATCGCAGTGGTTTTGGACACTAAGTAGGTCGTGGTTGAATAAGACATAGGAATCTGAAAAAAAAAACACGACTCGATAGTCGTTCTTTTGGGAGAGTGTTCTCGTCACTTGATACAATTGATTGACGAATAACGGACTGAAAATGAATGAGGTTGCTATCGTATCTGTCTTGTTGTAATCAGCTACTGGTGACAATTCTGTTCACTTTTTTAGTTGGCATACCTGTCATCTACACAATCTAATCCATTTGGTGTAGTTGCAAGTATCGGTGCTATCCTCTGAAGTCTCGCTCGTTTTTAGGGGTGGTGTCAATTCCCTCACAACAACATCGCTTACAAAGATACCGTATAGTGAAGTTGGTCACCATGGATTTCGATGTTCATAGTTTTGTCAGATAAAAATGCAAGTGTTTTTCTAGCATATTATTCCTGATTAATAGATCTGTTCTATGTTACCTTGAACATCACTTACAATTTATTGTACTTCTTGCATTCGGGTAGACTTTTCAATCAGAGAAGCACTGGATTCAGATTTCGTGTTTGCTTGAGTTCATCACTTACCTGAATCCCGGCCTTGGCAAGAAGCTCTAACACTAACGAAAATCTTTCCGAAATAGGCTGGCTATGGGACTGCAGAGTCTGCAGTCGGTAGTGAGTGGTACTCAGTTTATATAAACCGAAATCCCGTACTACATAACTCATCAAATTTGATGATTTCCATGATATTGGTTAAAAAGTCTTTATCATAGGGTCATCGATTAGATTCGGCGAGACAAGTGCTGTCTCATCACAGAACATCCGTCAGTATGAATATTAATCGCAAGCAAACGTGGCTGGGCGTTTGTATTTGCTGACTCGTTGGTGCCCAATTTGAGATCATTTAAACAATGGTTAACAGTCATTTCGTGAGGATGTAGATCGGTATTCTGATAAAGGTCGATGCAAGGGTATGCATTGTTAACCATTACCGCCTGTTTTATGTGTAATTTATAGTAAGCACACATTCTGCTAAGAAGAAAACGAGCCAGACGGTCTTTTGGTCTGATGTGACAATGTATCCTGCGTGTCAACGTCTGCTCCAGCACCTACGGTTTTACTGACTCTGTGGTGTGTGTGATGCATTCGGTCGTCAGCTCGAGGTAAGAAGGGGGGAAATCCGATACAACCAGTCGTACAGCATGTTTGTTGAGATCGGGCCACTAGTCTGTGTGACCTGGTGCCACGGCAAATGTGTATTCGTGATCAGCTGAATAAGCAAGTAGAGTATCATTTCGTCGGAAGTTTATAGGGACACGTCATGTTGAATGGCAGTGATAGCCGGAACGTTTCCGGCAGGCAGATCACGCCACTAGGTTTCAACGGAACAAGACATGAGATACCAATTGTATACAATTTCTATGCGTTGTACTTGCTAGCATTAAGTCGGCTGAGGATTCGACAACGTGCCTCGTTCTTCATGTTGATGTGTCACTTCAAGCATTCCAACTGAGTCATATAACACGAAGTGTACCATACATATGTCCTCGGTAAAATATCATCAGGCCGTTACAGTTATAAAGGAACATAAAAGCGATCATATTTGAAGCATGGTATTGGTCAAAATGCACACTGTTTCACTTTTGTGTGGATGAACGTCATTTAAAGTGTTAACTGCCTGCATATCGATCAAATGAGTGAGCTAACGGCCATGGCAGTTGAAACGATTGAACGAAGTTTTTCTGCCCATAGGGTTGGACTACGTGATAGAATGGCAATAGCCAGCATTCTCTGACGAACAAGTTTTGACCGGTTCGGTAAAATCCCGTAGATGAACGATCGATCTATATTGATCTGATAATCAGTCAGTCGGGTGACCTACACTGGCATTCGTGACTGATTGACCTTTGCTTGTACCGATCTTCAATTTCCTCTAGACAAATTCCGAGTCGTACGACCCACTTAGTTCGCTGAATACTCGCAAATGAACGAGTAAATCACCACGATGAGTTGTGGATAGGCACTTCATCCTTCAAATTTAAAGTGACCAGCGGTGAACTGGTGAATGAAATGATCGATCTGGCTACACTGAACGTTTTTTTGAGGGAACTGGTAAGTCGACAGATCAGTGATGCAGGCAGCATATCTTCGTATAGCAATCGCATGACAATGGGCTTTCTGTCAACCCTTGAACATTACTTGCTTAAGTCGCTTTCGTATGTTTGGTCACAAAGTTGTCAGGTTTTAGGGTGTGAACCGAGTTGGCTGTCATTTTGTAACTTAATCCAACCTTGTGTGTGTTGAAAAACTTCGTTCAACTGCTTTGGCCGTTAGCCGACTCACCTGACCGTTATGTAGGCGGTTAACACTCAATTGGCGTTCACAAACAGTGTGAATTTCGAGCAACACCAAGCTCTGCATGTGACCGTCTTTGCTTATATGTTCTTCTATAACGGTGACAGCCTGATGTTCCAATTCATTTACTGCACGTCACTGATATGCACCAACC
>QNGE01010250.1:0-10647 GCA_008508345.1 Paragonimus westermani
GGTTGGTGCATATCAGTGACGTGCAGTAAATGAATTGGAACATCAGGCTGTCACCGTTATAGAAGAACATATAAGCAAAGACGGTCACATGCAGAGCTTGGTGTTGCTCGAAATTCACACTGTTTGTGAACGCCAATTGAGTGTTAACCGCCTACATAACGGTCAGGTGAGTCGGCTAACGGCCAAAGCAGTTGAACGAAGTTTTTCAACACACACAAGGTTGGATTAAGTTACAAAATGACAGCCAACTCGGTTCACACCCTAAAACCTGACAACTTTGTGACCAAACATACGAAAGCGACTTAAGCAAGTAATGTTCAAGGGTTGACAGAAAGCCCATTGTCATGCGATTGCTATACGAAGATATGCTGCCTGCATCACTGATCTGTCGACTTACCAGTTCCCTCAAAAAAACGTTCAGTGTAGCCAGATCGATCATTTCATTCACCAGTTCACCGCTGGTCACTTTAAATTTGAAGGATGAAGTGCCTATCCACAACTCATCGTGGTGATTTACTCGTTCATTTGCGAGTATTCAGCGAACTAAGTGGGTCGTACGACTCGGAATTTGTCTAGAGGAAATTGAAGATCGGTACAAGCAAAGGTCAATCAGTCACGAATGCCAGTGTAGGTCACCCGACTGACTGATTATCAGATCAATATAGATCGATCGTTCATCTACGGGATTTTACCGAACCGGTCAAAACTTGTTCGTCAGAGAATGCTGGCTATTGCCATTCTATCACGTAGTCCAACCCTATGGGCAGAAAAACTTCGTTCAATCGTTTCAACTGCCATGGCCGTTAGCTCACTCATTTGATCGATATGCAGGCAGTTAACACTTTAAATGACGTTCATCCACACAAAAGTGAAACAGTGTGCATTTTGACCAATACCATGCTTCAAATATGATCGCTTTTATGTTCCTTTATAACTGTAACGGCCTGATGATATTTTACCGAGGACATATGTATGGTACACTTCGTGTTATATGACTCAGTTGGAATGCTTGAAGTGACACATCAACATGAAGAACGAGGCACGTTGTCGAATCCTCAGCCGACTTAATGCTAGCAAGTACAACGCATAGAAATTGTATACAATTGGTATCTCATGTCTTGTTCCGTTGAAACCTAGTGGCGTGATCTGCCTGCCGGAAACGTTCCGGCTATCACTGCCATTCAACATGACGTGTCCCTATAAACTTCCGACGAAATGATACTCTACTTGCTTATTCAGCTGATCACGAATACACATTTGCCGTGGCACCAGGTCACACAGACTAGTGGCCCGATCTCAACAAACATGCTGTACGACTGGTTGTATCGGATTTCCCCCCTTCTTACCTCGAGCTGACGACCGAATGCATCACACACACCACAGAGTCAGTAAAACCGTAGGTGCTGGAGCAGACGTTGACACGCAGGATACATTGTCACATCAGACCAAAAGACCGTCTGGCTCGTTTTCTTCTTAGCAGAATGTGTGCTTACTATAAATTACACATAAAACAGGCGGTAATGGTTAACAATGCATACCCTTGCATCGACCTTTATCAGAATACCGATCTACATCCTCACGAAATGACTGTTAACCATTGTTTAAATGATCTCAAATTGGGCACCAACGAGTCAGCAAATACAAACGCCCAGCCACGTTTGCTTGCGATTAATATTCATACTGACGGATGTTCTGTGATGAGACAGCACTTGTCTCGCCGAATCTAATCGATGACCCTATGATAAAGACTTTTTAACCAATATCATGGAAATCATCAAATTTGATGAGTTATGTAGTACGGGATTTCGGTTTATATAAACTGAGTACCACTCACTACCGACTGCAGACTCTGCAGTCCCATAGCCAGCCTATTTCGGAAAGATTTTCGTTAGTGTTAGAGCTTCTTGCCAAGGCCGGGATTCAGGTAAGTGATGAACTCAAGCAAACACGAAATCTGAATCCAGTGCTTCTCTGATTGAAAAGTCTACCCGAATGCAAGAAGTACAATAAATTGTAAGTGATGTTCAAGGTAACATAGAACAGATCTATTAATCAGGAATAATATGCTAGAAAAACACTTGCATTTTTATCTGACAAAACTATGAACATCGAAATCCATGGTGACCAACTTCACTATACGGTATCTTTGTAAGCGATGTTGTTGTGAGGGAATTGACACCACCCCTAAAAACGAGCGAGACTTCAGAGGATAGCACCGATACTTGCAACTACACCAAATGGATTAGATTGTGTAGATGACAGGTATGCCAACTAAAAAAGTGAACAGAATTGTCACCAGTAGCTGATTACAACAAGACAGATACGATAGCAACCTCATTCATTTTCAGTCCGTTATTCGTCAATCAATTGTATCAAGTGACGAGAACACTCTCCCAAAAGAACGACTATCGAGTCGTGTTTTTTTTTTCAGATTCCTATGTCTTATTCAACCACGACCTACTTAGTGTCCAAAACCACTGCGATTAATTCATCTTTCAGATGATGTCACTTGGCGTTAAAGCGAAGTGATTTCTACCTGCGATTACTTTCGTTTCACCTATATGGAGACATAGGACCAGTCATAAATGAGACAGCTACATAATTTGAACTGCGGATTTCTGCGTACATGCTATTGGGTTCTAAGTTTTTGTGTGCTCTGTGATGACCCCGCGAATCGCTCATCTAATCCTCACGTACATTAAGTTCAAAATCTCCACAGTCACCTACAGCGGTAACGAACGGACAACGTATAACTGATCAAATGTACGGTCAAGGCAAGCGGAGTACAGTCAAATGACGGGACAACGCACAATTGCAAGCGAATATGGTTAGTCGTAAACAGATGACCGATCGAGAAGTGACAAAGCAAGGAACAGCAAAACCACAAATACAGCGATGGGAGGCAAGGGATGTCATGTTAGCCAGAACAACACAACTCACCACACGATGTTGATAAGGGAAGTTGGGTCTAAAGGTATTCAGATAATTTCGGCCATGCGCATGTTAAGAAGCCATCTTTTTAGAGACAACCCCGATATTGAGAACTCTTATTTTATATGTTAAGTACCGTATTACAGACGAGTACTTTTTTTCGAGCCGGTAATCTCAATTAGCAAGCGTCATTCAACGGATCTAGTGATTACCGGCTTCAGTCAATAACGGTAAAGCCCGACGACGAACTAAATTTCAAACAAAATAGATGTACCTAGGTAGTTCGAAGCTAGTATGCATGCAAGCATGACATATCATCATCATCATCGCCGGATCAAAACAGTACACAAGCCCAACCACCTCGCCAAGGTGGCAGTATAGGTCGGAAAGCATGACATAATCGAACTGCCAAAACACAAACAAGTGTATCCAAAGTACGTAGGCTCAACAATATGGGTCGAATTAAAGTAGACGGGAGTTTTATATAACGGCTTAATCACCAGATTTGTTTTGGGAATGGTCATAGCCATCGCCAGTTCCAGTTAATTAGAATAACCAGACCTAGAAGCAGATGTATCTGAAGATACCCGTTATGTAATAGACGAATCTGACAGCAGTTAACGCTTAATCGCAAAACTGAACCCCGTCAGATCAAAGTATGTCCAGGAAGTAAAAACAATCTGTTGATGACCGCCAAGCGCACAAATATGACGGGAGGAAGAATTTGTTTATGCAAACAAATTCCAACAAAGTGCATAACCTAGGGAAGAGGGAGGCACAAACAGTGCAAACTCCCATAGAACAGGGGGGTTGGTACGGACATAGGGCAAAGAACACAAACAAATACCTTCGTAAAAGATTAATCAATCAGTAATGCCGTTTGAGAGATGGAAATGCGGTTCCGTAGAAACAGGTACATAAAATGAAAGTATATGCATATATCACAGAGAATCTGGCGGAGATAATATCGCGGATTATAAAAATAAATATTGTTTAGGTAGACGGCAGCAGTATTGTTACAGCGCTTTCAGATGGATGAAGCAGTAGAGGAGCTTGCTGTGGATAGCATCGGTAGAAATTTTCCGACTCACTGTTCGACCGCGCTATTACAGCCCCAGAGGATTGCTCAGAAACTGGAAACATGTCTCACACACCCGAACAGGTTTGCTTATTCCAAATTTGATTATTGGGATCTCGAAATTTGAACATGGGGCACAGAGTAAGCGACCACAGTGTCGGCTGCAAAATATGTAAACAAAATGATGCTACTGTTAGACAAAAGTAGTTAAATGGAAATCAGACATCCAGGTGCATAAAAATATTTCGGTGGCAACTCTGCTAAGGCGTTATGTGTCCCCAGACAAACGCCCTTACCATGCAAGTCGGACACTTTGTTTACTGCAAGGAGCATCCATATTGCCGTATTCGGTTTTATCTCCTGTGAGTGTACTTAGTAAGAACAAGTGAACAATCTTTGGTCGATTATAGATGACGCGCTGATTCTGCTTATTTTCTTATCCAGTACGAACACGACCGTTTCAGGGACAAGGATATAATTACGTAAACTTGTTTGTTATAGGTGATCAGACAGGTGACCCGGTCTAGCGACTTTTTGGTTAGTCTTATTCGCGGAAATACACGTGGAATGAACCACAGGATAGCTCTAGAAAGAACGCGTCGAAATCTGTGCACAGATATGGTGGGAATGTTGGGACAGTGTTTCCGAGCAATACTTATGAGTGAGACGATAGTGTTAGACTGACATGAATGAATTGCAGTCACCACTGGCAGACTGATCGATGCGATGTGACTTTATTTTGATGAGCTTCTTTAGGATGAGCAGAATTACTTAAAGAATAGCGATTAACGTGACGGAACGATCTTGTCAGTCCTGACTGATAAGACGGGTATACCGATCCACCGGCGTTTTAGCAAGAAAACAGTAAAATTAACATTGCCATTATTCCATCAAAAGTTGTTGCATGTGCGCATATGCATTCACCGGGGCTAGGAAAATGAACTCACTAAACAACGGGCGTGTCTATGTGCATCACAATGGGTCCAGTGCTAGCGTGTCTAACTTGGGAATCTAATGGGATCACATTAGGGAAAATGGTTGAAAAATCGAACAGAAGCGATTATAAAAGGTGGTCGCTCGGACACCATGAACCGAACACCATTTACATTGAGAAAAGATCCAATTAGGAAAAACCTTAACTTCGGCTGGATTCGAACCACCGATAAGAGAGACGGTATGTCCCCACTACTTATCACTAATACGGTTTCAACGCTTAAAAGTTGACCAGGCGGATTCCAGTGTAAACCGTTTGAGGAATCATGGACCATTCGTTGGATTCCGTGTAGCACAGTGAGTTGGGCGGGTAACTGAGTTCAAAAGTGAACCCATTCAGCTTCCGAGGTAGCTTCGTAGATCACCTGGTAAAGCATTTTCCGGGATCGGGCGCACTGTTTCTCGCAATGACTTGAACTCAGCCGAAGGCCAGATAATTCGTACTTGGGTCTTTTGTAAAATGGCAAAACATGCTACGCTACCTACCAGTTTTCAGATGACCATGTTCGACACAAGAATAGACTGGAATTTCGCGTTCACAATCGATTAATCTCCCCGTACAATTAGGATCTTTAAAGTTGTCTTTCTTTCATGTGAGATGATAGCGACTATCACCTAACAAGACTGTACCAAGCCCGAGAGAAGCGCCATATGTGAACGGTAGATTACAGCCACTTGTGACTAAACTTAACATATTCCCGTCGGCTTCAGAAGTAACAGTTCTGCTAAATTCAAATGATAACCGTGTGACCAAAGTTTCCTGAGTAAGTTGAAGTCAACTGGCGAGCAGGGAGAACTGCATATGCGCAAACATACACATTCGGTCCAGAACCGGATCCCAATATACTACTGCTCCAACTGGTGTCCTTCGTGACACTGAAGCGGAAAATTGTGAAACAGACAAGAGTCCTCTATCACGTCAGATAACGTTTCCAGCCCATTAAATCCGCAACCCGGAAAGCGTTAAGCCTAATCCAAACAAAAACAATCCGGATCTTTGAAATTATCTGAGTACACTCAATAAACTAAGCCAAAAGTTAACGGTTTTCCTTATAGTTAATATTTGTCACGGTAAACGCTGCTGGCACAAACTATATGAAGTAGCCAGAAATCAAGAAAGATTTCAAAGACATTTTTTATTCATCCGGAGTGACGAGGACTGGTGTAGGCAACACGTGCGTCCATTTTTTCCTTTGATATCCACCAACAATACTACAAGCTATGGAAAGTAATAATCGGTTGGGCGAAACAATCTAATGCGAATGGTCTACAAAACAGGAGGGATAAACGAGAATGTCCTGACCACAGTATGATGCAAACAAATTCGGTCGTTCAACCTACCAAGCGCGGTCTGCATGACTTTGACAGACAGTAGTCATCCACATACCTCATGACAGTCAGGCTATCACCAAGAGAAAATTTCGTGCAACACACTGCAATACTTGAAAAGCGCTTTCTGGAACGCTCTTAATGACAATTACAGGTGTAACAACAGGAAGATTACACTTAAGTGCTTCCAGCGAATCGACTGAACTGTCTAGCTGAACACGCCAGCCTCGAGCCAAAGTGAGTACTGTTCAGAATACTGTACTTGAAACAAGCCGACAACAATGCGTCTGATATTCTTTGGTCAGCACTCAGAGAATCTGTTTTTTTTTACTCGGGTAGCCAAAGTAACGTGATGACAGTCTAAACTGGATGCGCTGATTTTTGCGCTGCTGTCGGATAACCCCACATGATGAGTTGCATTATGGCTGAGACAAAATTATCGACTGCTTACGTGAAATGGAGGAAACAAATTCACGCGATTAGTCTAGTAAAATAGCAAAAGCATGCAGTTTAGCCACGTTTCGTGATAAACAACTACTCTGTTGATGATATACGCAGCTGCGTGGGCGAATGAACTGCTCTGAGACGACTTTAGAAATAACCGATGATATGTAGAGCATGCGTAGGAAAGGAAGCAATTATTTCAGGGTGTACGCCAGGCGGAAGCAATTCGGTCGGATGGTTTCCGATTACGCACAAACAAACGATAAATTGATAAATATAAACAAACATGCAAACTCACCAGTGGTGTTTACGGTTGGTCAATCCGAATTTAGCTGAACAGTCAACACAGGCTACACCATCTTCCCAACGAGGTTCTTGCATCAGGGAATCTGAAATAGGGGAGGCAATACAGTGAACGAGATACATACATAGTAACACAGTTCCAGATGATAGAAACAAAAACAAAGATCCAGAAAGGATCGATTTTAACTGTTCGTCAAGAGATGAGTGCGACTAGTTCGAAGTGCAGTCGAGTGGTGATTAACTTATTTGGGTATATCAGCTTATAAACTGCCGGGCGAGTTCAAAGTTAGGCTTAATAACATTAAGCTGTCAAGCCATCAGACAAGTGTTCGAGTAGCTGGGCTCGAAGTCGAAACCATCAGTCCGTCAAGTCATTTTACAGTGAATGTACTGTATGAACTTTGAAAAGGTGGTATTAAGACTATAATTTTAAGGCACTGAAGTGAAAAAGTGTAGCGATGGTGCCGATTTTCAGAAGGCTTATTGTGTCGAAAGTGCTAAGCACATGAGCTGTACGAACTAGGGAGGTATAGTGGCAAAGAACAATTAAAAAATAACTTCAAATATGCTGTTCCACATACTTTTTATCGGTGTCAACGTGTAGGGAACGTGAAGGCGATTTTTATTCTTCAACAAAATCCTAAGAAATTCATGTGCGAACCATCAAGTCTTTAGCTCAATTAACATGGCGTGAAAGTCGTTTACAGTGGTTTAATCGTCAACTAAGCGTGACACACAAACAGCATAACCATGAAGACCAGGTTGATTTTTGCATGGTCAGTGGTTGCACTGATCACATCTTCACACTTTGTTACCAGCCTGAATATTGTCATTCGAATGGCTAACAAGATCACAAGTCGCTTCAATAGAGTTCGCAAGGCGCTTGCCAGAGTAGGGCATCTTGTGGCGACGGTATGATATTCCGTGAGAGACGGGGCGCATAATGTAACTGCATGAGCAGTCTTGTTTTACGGTCGCGAAACCTGGCTCATTCGCACCAACGATGCTTATTATAGTGTCCGTTTTTGGCCGCCAGCGTCCTAGGAGCACAGGTGATGTACGGCGGAAGCACCGTCAGCAAAACGAAGTTGACTGGTTCTAGTCCTAACAGAATCGATGACTGGGGACAAAGGCCGGACTTTCTTTTCTGATCAGAGGTCAGGAAAATTGAGAGGAAAACTTTTGTTGCGGCAGTAACCGGTTATTCAGAGTGGAAGTCAAAAAACCCCTTTGGGAGGAAGTCTGAGGTAGATTGCTGTATTGGACACTTCCACTATCTAACTGATTAACTGAAGAACGAATATATTAAAAAAAGTATTAGAACAGAGTGCTTCATATAATGTGACTGGGTTGATTTGTGACATTTACGGTCCAGGAGGACAACGCAAGTCAATGATTTGTGGACGCAACCTACGCAGATACAACGCTACAAAATTAAACTGTGGTAGTACTAAGCACCGAGTAAGTAGTCATGAGCCCCAAAGAGTAACATTTGTAGGTTCTAAAGTGCCTAGAACTCGCTGCCACGTAAGGTATCAAGTCGCATGAGGACAGAACTATGTCGAACTGCCAAAACATAAACCAAAGTGCTAAACCGCGATCATATATCGGGCCGGCAACTGTGCTACTCGAGTTGATTGTTAGGCTACGAAACCGACTAAAGCACCATCCTGAGAAGATCGGAAAACCCGAGCAGTGAGCGCAGGTGGTTGTGGTTGAACACTGTGATACAGCCTTTGGATAAGGTGTATGGTAAAATCGACAGGCTGTTCGTCACCAAAACGCGATCACGGGATATTGATTCTCCGTTGAGACAGAAACTTGACTACTAATGAGCTGTAACAAAACCGAAACGCATGTATGGAATGGATCTGCAAAAAGCTGATCGGAAGCGAACGAAGACATTGATGACGAGTACCACTCAACAAACAGAGTCAGGTTGACCAAGTAACATATGTATTAGTGGGCTGACAAAACCAACCGAGTATTTGTGTCAAAATGCGATCTGGAGCGGCCGAATGCTTGCGTAATCGACTCAGACTGAACACAGTATGTCCATCTGCATTAGCCTGCCCGAGGGAAGCGCCTGCATGAACCAGTGCGATACACAGCGGCGCATTGCCAGCCCGGTAAGCGAGTAATAGAGCTGTACATGTGAAAAGATGGACCAGAAGTACAAGGAGTAAATGATGTATGAACGATCAGAGAACGTATAGAAGAGTACATGGTTCAATGCTAAACCGCCACTGGATTTCGACAGTTTGGTTTGTTCTATCAGTAGGCTGCGAACTTTATTTTTCAGTTAGCCACACAGTCGTGGATACCATCAATCACATACTCCCTGCACCTGTTAATACCAAATAAGAAATGCACACCATAGTAAACTTGAGACACAACTTTTTAAGAAATTTTGCGATATGCGCGACGTAATTAGTCAACAAATGGAGGGTTGTGTTACGCCCACTAGAACCACTACAATATGTAAGTATTGCAGATCTAACGGTGCGAGATAGCATGGGTCATTGCGAGCGAGTGTCAGCCAGGCGGTAAGTAGGAATCACATGGGATGACCCCAAGCAAGACAGAGTTTGAAAGGTCTGAAGATGTATTTACAAGCTTATTCACAAGAGGCTGCCAGGTAGATAAATTACTGCACTAGTATGATCCTGTGACTCAATTGTGTAGGGCATGCTCACAGATTCCGTCACCATCAGACAACAATGCACCAATGGTGTCTACAGACTGTGGCTGAGCGTTTAGATGTGATAACTCGATCGTACCTACTGTAAATTCAATGGTCCAGTGATCGACGTGGGTCTCTCATTGGTACTTGATCCCGAGTACAGATACCAGTGATGAATAGAGTGATCCTTTTACGAAAGGGTTCAGTTGAAAAGTTTATCCAAATGTGAAACCTGTGGTCAAATGTGAATACCGTTTAAT
Source organism: Paragonimus westermani (assembly GCA_008508345.1). Classification (NCBI taxonomy): domain Eukaryota; kingdom Metazoa; phylum Platyhelminthes; class Trematoda; order Plagiorchiida; family Troglotrematidae; genus Paragonimus; species Paragonimus westermani. The sequence continues at coordinate 10,022 of QNGE01010250.1, forward strand.
TCATAAGAACGATAGCATTTCTTATCAGTTAACGGTCGGCGACGATCGCCTCATGCGAAACTCTTTGGCTTAAGATAAATAATGCAGCCGTGTCACCTTATCAAAATGGATCGTTTGTTAACGTTGAAAAGTTCGACACATTTACTTGTCCTGTCAACAAAATGACACAAAATGATATCCAACTGCATCTGTGGAGTCTGTCACTTTCTTAGTCTCTATTTATCCACTAGTTTCATGCGTGTCACGCTTACTGTACATGCAGACTACTTGCCAATTGCATCGTGGTCTGAACGTGGCAACATCTTTCTTAACACACTACGAGAACCGGATTCACTGAAATGTCTCCGTCGTTCAAGAGGAAACTTCTTCCAACCTACAGCGGATCTACTGTGATGGAATCTATTGAGTCATTGTAAAGAGCCCCGTAACATCGTTGGTTCATTTCTACGTTCCACTGCATATCAACCAAGTATTACAGGCAAACTACTTAAAAACAGCCGATTAGCAACTAACGGACAAAGAGGCACATTACCAAAGTCAGTTGGTCGAATGCAAGACAGGTCAATTGACTGCGTAAATGACTTTTCTGAGAACGACAGAGTAGCGAACAAGACTTGTTTTCTGTG
>QNGE01010251.1:0-10647 GCA_008508345.1 Paragonimus westermani
TGACCAATTGATGGCGTATCGGAAGCGTTTCGGAATACGCGCTGGCGGACGGCCGTATTCTTCACGCCATCAGTCCACCTGATGTGGTCGAATTAGTGGACACATCGGTGGTCAAACACAGTGAGTCTGTTTGCAACTGCGTCGTGAACAGAGCACGGTTTTGAACCATAGAGCAAAACGGAACGCACACGAGCAATATATACTCTTCTTTTCAGCGACAACCGAACGTCGTTCCAAAGCCACGAATGGCGCAGGTTGCCAAAGGCAACTTACATATGGCTACGTGACAAACAACATCTACCGATCTGAGGACTTTAGCTACAGACCGCCTTGACAAAATAACTGCTTGAATAAGCTACGTTCGAATGAAGCGAAAGAATGTTTACGACTGTTACCACTGAAGCCTAGTAGACAGAGACTTTGAGTTAACGGATATCAGAAATTTGTTTGCATGTCTCTCCTATCGAGTCGTACTTTTGCCTTTGGATAAACTCCCAGGGTTCGGTAGCCCACTTCGGCATATCTCACCTGTTCGTCCAATTCAAACAAACATACCGACAATCGTTTGAATCGTCCACAAAACTGTCAGTTGCATCTGAAACGGTCAGAATGACTTTGTTTTTAATCGTGTCGTTAATGCACATTCCTGTACAGTTAAGGTCCAGTCCTGATACAAACAACAGTCTCGTCATTGAATACGATAAAACATTATTGTTACACAACACACCTGGCTGTTTCGTCATGTCTTCCGTGCCTATCTGAATTTTCCTATCACTCAAAAAGTGTTTAGAAGCTTTTCTCTCTGTATCTCACAATCCCTTCTTCACTCCGACATGCTCATATCACAATCATAATTCTATCATAAGTTATCGCTTGAGGATTGAAACAGTATTTTCACACTATTCACGAGACCGTTCAGCATCGATCAGAGTCAAACAAATGAGGCCAACAGGTAACACGTGATACTCGTAACTAAACAAAGCCAATGACGTTTGGTTTGGTTTCGTCATAGCGCACATATATGCATGAACATGAGTCTGTGAAAAAAATCCTCAGCATATTGACAATGGAAGTCAACAGCTCACGTGAACTTGATTCAGAAACAGCTGTCATCGAAGTGAACGAAATGCCAGTCGGTATGCAAGCAGATGCAGTCCGGTTTACAGTGGACGCGATGAATAGAGGTCACGATGAAGGAATTATGGCAACCTATGTAAAACGCGCATTTGACAAAACGTACGAACCATCATGGCACTGTGTGGTAGGACGAAATTTTGGCAGGTAAGCCGCTTCGTTGTTCACCGTGCTTTTCGAGTAAGGAAAAAACTCCAACTTCAGAATAGCCATTTTCTCTTTTGTCACAGGGCCTGTTTGTTTTGGTTGTCTGACCACAGTTTATGTTCTGTCTGAGATATGTTCGCATGTATTATACCTTTACTTATTTTAATGCTTCAATGCTTTAGTAAAATCGGAATTAACTTGACCTCCTTTCTTCATAAATGACACTGTAATTCAACAATTGATTCAAAGACACTACTTTCGTGTCCATTTATGTTAGGTATGCGACATAGGAAACGGTTTACATGTATCAATTGACCGTTTAGCAGTATCACTGGTATGCATCCGGAAAGCTCATGAGGAGGCGCACTGAAAGGTGGATTAATTGTTGTTAACCACTTGTGATGGTCGAATGTACCCAGGTTACCTCACTGACGGAGAACATAGTTTATAACTACCGAGGTTGAGTCAGCTAATGTTACTTATGGTTATAGACGTGTTTCAAAGACTTATAGTAAGTTGTTAGATTACTTTCAGTTTGAGCCGACGCTGTAGAGATGAGCTCAAGTTAAGTTTCTTTTCAAAAATCTGAAAAGTGTACTAGAGGGGCCGTGCTATCGTCCGAGATGATGAGCGTTAAGTCCACGTTACATAAAACCCCATTTATCCGCAAACAGTAAACAGTGTGACTCAGTTAGTTCGGTAAATCGGTGAAGTCGATTTAACTGAGCGGATCTGCTTGTCGGTATTCGATTAGAAATTGCGCTATTCTAATTTTACGGTCACTCGAAATGTTCGGTCGCAAGCGGATGAGGCCGAGAATTTGGGTGTGATAAGTTGGCCATCCTAAATGTGGTCGTTGTTTTGTGCTGCTTATGATCAAGCAAGAAAATCCGAGGGGCTTCGATGAAATTTACCAAAGCTCTTCCCCGTCAACGGTGGATTTCAAAACTTCCAGAAAGCCTACAACTAAGGTGTCAGCTATGCGCATATTCTTGTATGCATTTCATGCATTAGTGATCAGTTTAAGCGTAATCACTTACCGTAACTCACGACTACTAGTCAACTGAAGAAGTTATGCAGACTCCTAACAACTTGAGACCACGACCTAATCTATCCGCCCTCTTCATTGATGTCAGGTTTCTGGGTACCTACTAGATGCGGATTGTTTTTAAGCCCAAATTCCACACTGGATAATTTTAATGCTGCCACAAGACGGACCCAGACCCCCACTATCTGTTTTAATTCCGGTAGAATTTCTTCAGGCACCAGATGCTTCACTGCAGTGTATTCCTCCGGTATCTTCATCTACGCGGGTGAATTACCGAAGTGTTCATCGTCTTCCGACTACCGACAACTAAGCAGCCCATAATTCAGCGCAATGTTCTGATCTAAATAAACGCTGGTCAAGTGTTCAAGGACATCCATTCGTGTGGTACATTTTCTGTCCAAACGCACACAGTAGGTCGACGTTCCAAATGTTCCGTACCCTCACTCAGTGGCAGTCAGACAAAAATAGACAAGACCGATCAGTCAGTGAACACTCAAGGCAAGACGTTAGCACCCTAAGCAAACAAAATGCAACAAATCGGCTAATTTGATCAAATGCTTAAATCAGTAAATTTGTATATACCTCTCCCATATGCTATGCATAGTCCAGCAGTTTCAAGTTTTAAAACTGGAACAACACCCACATATGATGGCTGATTTCGTACTCAACTGGACCATACAGTTACTCTCGAAAAGAATTTGAATCGAAACTTGATCTTATATGACCTTGTCACTAGGGAAACCTTCTGTCACAACCACGATCAGAGCTGGGATTCACGTATATATCGGAAGATCACTTTGATCACTGTATTTGTGACCTTACAACATTCATGACAGAATTACATATCTAAGCATCCAGCCATATTAGCATGTGTGTGTTGCTCAGTTTGCCCAATCGTTTGAGACATTGTAACTGTACAGACAGTTCTAATTTATACCTCTGCGATACAAACCTCCCAGTCATGTCAAAATCGCAGACCACTTATTCTGCTCAGTTGCTTTCTCTGTAAAAGCCGCGCGGCTTCCTTACAAGAACAGTTGTTGAGGTCCAAATCCTGGTCTTGGCAAAGACGTATGTCATTGATTGGCTCTCATAAGAGCTAGTGTCGTGTACGGTTAAGGAAAGCTGCGGCTGAATATTGCCCATTTCAGAAGCCTCAAAGTTTGCCAGTAACTCTCAGAGTAAGTTGAGATATTTTCACACATTAAACGAAAATAAAGATAGCTCTCTGTTGAGGAAGCAGTCGTCTGAGGGTATTCCTTCATCATGAAATCTCTAATCACCTAAAATGTGTTCATCAAAAATTCTTACATTCAATCAATTTGCGGTTGTGGTTCGTTTCTTCTATTACCCCATTCCTAGACAAAATTGATCAGACCGTACTGCTCTGTGTAACACCACCGTCGTTTGCACTCTGGATGAAAGAGAACTTAATTAACTCTGTGATCGATTAGCTTCAGGCCATTAATTCGTACCATTCCATCATCCCGTTGTCTTAGGTGGACATTGTCCACCATGAGTTTTCAAGTCACTTTTCCCCAAGGTCACAAGTGTTTGAAATGAGAGCGATGTAAACTTGTCATAGCATTAGTAGTTAGTTATGATACATCGGTTAGGTGTACTATGAAGGGAGGGGTATAGACCGGCATCCTGTTCGTTACGTCCGACATCCGTTATACATTGGGCGACCAGCTATGTATGCGCCCTCTGGGATGAAACGCATAAGGTGTGTCACCAACTGTTGTCAATACGATATAACTTCGCTAGGGGACGGACGATTCACACATAAATTTAGGTGGGATGGGAGCAGGAGCAATTGTTACTAATAACACTCGGTATTGCTAATGATTATTAAATAAAGTACTCAATAAAAAGTCAACTAATGTCTCAGGTTGGGCTGGACTTAAATTATCACTTACAAGCGCTCAACCACATTCGCTTGTGAGTCTCATACTACTCGACTGCCTCGACTGTTCTGTTAACTACAACCGATGACCACATGACTAGGAGTTTCCTTCAAGTTGAAGACACAACTATTAGTAGGCTTATTGAGTTTGGCCAAAACCTTAATCTACGGTGTGATAAAGATATGCACTACTGATGAGATCTAACAAAAGCCAAACTTGGGTCTGTTGCTTCGTTTCGGAAAGGTTTGACTGGAATGTTAACCGGAGTTCGACGACCGTAATCAGTTGGGAGTGAGTTACAGAAGAGGAGATTGTGTAATGGGCATATATGTCGTTTTTTTCCAAACCGCTCACGCGGTTTCTCAGAAACGCTTAACAGTGTTCAAGTCAGAAGTTCATAACATTACGAGAAGTTTAACGTGTTTAGGTAAATGATGTCAATATATTATATATATTTAATGATATATACATATTACCACTACAAAACCTCAAAAGATGAAAACCCTGAATAAACCCCACCTCAACAATCCTCACCATTAGTTCAATCTCTGCCAATCAAGAGGCTATTCCCTCTGTAAACTATGAGTACGCCCGATCTACCTGCGAGTCACACAGTAGTCACGGTCAAGATAACACTGGAAATCCGGAGACCACTAACAGGGTCGCAAAACACACTCTAATGTGCGACCGATTCTCTCGTCTGAAGGAAAAACTGTTAGAATCATGCCGCTATCATTAACAACCAACTGGATGCGGTGGCCACACGCACATGAGCTAATCAGTTAACTCGAATGGCAGAGTCTCGTCAGTTTTGAATTGTCATGCTGACAATTTTCAGGCTTCACTAATTTAAATGTCTAGACGTCAAACAAGCGCTCCCCTAAGTAGTACGTTTGTGTGAAACCAGTGTTTATTGAGCTCAGAAGGTAATCATTTTAGGACCTACATTTTGGGGGCAATTTCATGACCGTCACCCTCTAATTATGTTCTATTATTGAATTCGACCTGCTTGGCTGGCCATGCCGTTTCCCCGTGATTTTCTTGTCAAGTCTTGACAGCGGTATCAAAAATCTTCTTAACGCTTCCGAATTAATAAATTTGCTGACAATATAATTTCCAATTCTGCTCATTCCCCTCACCTAAACTGTCTAAAGCATAGTTACTCTTCAGTATGAGTGATTACTCCCACGCAAATATTCTTTACTTATCAGTTTTATTCACTGACTGAGGTATATTTTTAAAGAGTTTAACGAGAATATGATTGAGTTGTAATCTGGTTTCCACCCTGTTTACGTGAACGGACACTGTCCATCTCAAATTGCCAGTTCCGCGATGGTTACGACCTCAACAGCGAAACTAGTTACAGTCAATGCCTGTTTTAGAGGCACGCAAAACACAAAATCTGGATACTAATTCAGGTGGACAAACGACATGAACTGTTTCTTTGGAGTAAGATGTGACGAACCTAGAATTAGAACGCTTGAGAAGGGAATAATCAAAGTTCAATTTCGTGGATTTACTAATCTAACTATAGAAAGGAGCCAGAGTTACAGTTCAATCACGATTATCACGTGTGAATGGGATTGCACGCGAAGTGGTTGCTGCCCGTGCCAGCACACATGAATTGTAGTGTTCCTACTCAATGGATTCATAGGGATTGAACAGATTACTTACAATGTCACACTCATGTACTAACCGATATGACATAAGCATACGGTGGAATCTGGTGGGAATCAATAAAATGGGCAATCACAAATCGTGTGACATCCGACCGTATGTTAATACGAATGATTAGAAAATTCGTAGACACGCAAAATAACCGGAAGCAGTTACAGGTGCACGGAAATGAAATATTGAAAATACCAGTCTTCCACTCCTAAAGTGTATTACTTTTCGCAGGCTTGTCACCGGCTGTGTATTAATATTGATGAAAAAGCTGACTACTGCGGAAAAATATGACTCGAGCAATACAAACCGTAATGGTAGACCGGATGGAAGGAATTGCCGAGGCCTTACACTAAAGCTTCAGGTAGTATCCTGAGAGTGGCCTAGTAACATCGTTTCATTACCGATCGACAGCTAACCGAACTCCAATGGCTGGAATGTATTTCACAGAAACAGTAAAATCCGATTAATGCTACTCAGCTTATATCAACTAAAATCCCCTGCTACCTGCCAACGATCGAAATGTTGCTCAACAAGTTAATGATTTCTGTGATTTTAACATGGGGAGAAGTCTTAGTAGAGAGGTCATCGACTTTAGTTAACAGGGTAGTTAATGTCCCCTCTCGAAGTGATCAGGCAATCACAGCATTACCCACAAGCAAATGTGGCTAAGCGTTTACATACAATGATTCAGTCGGTCAACACAATTGCCCCACAGAAATGTAGCTGGCTTCTCAGTTCTGATCGAGACAAGCATATGCATTATTGACGAATTGTGTTGAGAGCGAGACTCGAGTCTAGTGCTTCTTTTCGAATAAGGAAGACTGGATAGTCTGTGCAAATGAGAGAGCTCTAATCAATTTCAATTAATGGTTGCTTCGTTTGTGTAACATGTCGTTTAACTTTTTCCCGTCCCTTTACTTTTCAGCTGCGTCGGGCACGAGGGTCGATCATTCACATATTTTTATCTCAGAGAAAACGCTGTGTTGCTGTTTAAATGTGGTTGAGGATACTACTTATTTCCACTCTGATGTTATTCCGTATGTTGCAGCCACGTGAGACACCGTTTATTGTTGACATGCATTAAATGGAACATGCCTTGTGTTAAACCCATTTCTTTTCTAAAAATCACGGCGCTGTAAGCGGTAAAACAAATGAACTTAGTGCGCTAGGAAACAGATAACAGCAGTTGTTTCTTAATTTGGCGTAAATAATATGTGTCAAATGGGTTATATCCGGATGAAAGCTCGAAGGTATTGGAGACAAATGCGTAACCATTGTGTGACACGGTATGCCTGTAGGGTTGCACGGTTATTTACAGATCTCACAAGTGTCCTACAAATAGAATGACGCAGATCAATTAGTCCACAATGCTGAAAAACTAACGCGTATAAAATTGTGTAGTTTCGAGCATTTTTGTACCACGCGTTATTGAGAGTCGGAGCGTCGTCAGTTTGTTCAGGAACTATCACGCGGATTATCTGTACTCTTTGAACATGTGTTCCAAAGCACATAAATGACCAGTCGTGGGTTTCTCGAACCAATTCATGTTTCAAAATGGGAACTATCTAAAGTACAAAAATCGGGGCTGGCTCGTGCAGAGCGTAAAAAATCTCTACACCACGTTTGTTTGTAAAAGAACCTTCCTAGGCCACTGGACTGAAGCCTAAGTGTACAATAACTATTCACCATGGCAACTGTGACAAGGCAAACTGGAATAAGGGCAAAACGGTGTTTTGTATGATAAGGAATCAGAATGATTATCGATGTGTAATAGGGGATTTCGGTTTTATATAAATTGAACACCACCCACAATCGACCTCAGCTATCGCATTTGCGTAGACTTTCCAGGTCATTCGGTCCTGCCTAATCTGAGGTGAATGGCGTAGTGGTCAACACGGTTCCCTCAGGGAAGCCTGGAAAGAGTTGAAATCTGGGCCGTGGCAAGGATGTACACTACTGACGAGGTGTGACAAGACGGAAACTCGAGTCTAGTGGTTCTTTTCGAAAGAAGTTGGTTGGAAAGTCTGTGAGAATGTGACAATTGCGATCAATTGTGGGTGATGTTCACTTTATAATAGGAATGGTGTAAACAGAGAAGACATACACCGGTGCACAGAAAGATTGGCAACAACAATGCCGTTGAATTTTAATAACTGCTTAATCGTAAGACTGTTCGTTGTCCTCTGGATCGCAGTTAGGAAGCCGGAAATGTTATACTAAAGCAAGCTCCAATAGCAGTGCCTTCAAGCCACCAAACTGAGGTATACCGTGAACACCAGGCTGTCGCTTCGAGCCTAACCCGCCACTCACACACGCTGTGTTAGGCAGTTAACTGGCCTTAGTGATATGTCCAATTTGCCCAAATCTGCCTGGCAAAACCATTATACCCTTTGATAAACCGAGGCTATCTGCCACGAATTCACTCCGGAGACGTTTGTTATTTCTGAAACAGTTCTCGCCACACACCACCCATTGTTCGGACGTATCAGTGGTCTCAACCAGACACTGTTAGTACCCCTCGAGCAAATGAAGTAAGTTCTGCAGCCATACATTAAAATTGTTCACAGAGTAGCATCATATACTCGGTCTTTCACTGAACGGCTGAGACTATGCCGGTGCCACAGCTGGTGTATGCTGGCTAACGCCATCAGAGTTTCACCCATACCACCTGGGAACTCGTCAGATATTCTACCCGATGCAGATCCTAGGGTATATGAACCTCTCACCTACATTTAACGACTCCATAACAAGGACAAGAATAGTCACAGAGTCTTGCAATTTTTGCAACAGCGCAATGCACACTGTAGGTGCAAAGGTTATACCACACTGGAGTAATGAAACCAACATTCCATCTAAAGTGTTTATCCCTTCCAGCAACCTTTTACAAATGAGAACAATGTCGTCCACCCATTCTGAGCCTCAAAGTTGAATATCCGGAGATACTTCCATTCCAAACTGTCGGCAGTTTATCACAGTGCTCTACAGGTTCTCGTCTAGTGCCGAGTTGGACTTGAGTAGGGAGGCTTGGTAATCTTATTGCACTTGCTGAAGAGTGGCGATGAGCTGTCATGAGTCCTGACTTTGCCTGGGGTCTAACAGTAAATTCATTTCAGGCCGTTTCACTCATTCTCTCTCCCGAGCATACTCACCCTCTATAGACGGTTCAGTTTACTATTCTCTCGGGTGAATCAAGTCTGAGGTTTACAAAGCCAACAGTTTTTAGCCTTCCATAAAAATGACGGCGCTCAAGCAACGGTTCGAATGTGAAAATATGAGCAATAAATTCACAGTCAGGGTGAAATTCAGCCTATTCCTCGCAGATGTGTGGCCCACGAATTAAATTCAGTTTATGAAGTACAGTGCCCACAGGTGCTTTTGACGAAATGCGTGAATGATTGTTGAAACTAGGATGGCTGATGTCAGCTAAGCCCTGTTCATATGGATCGATTTCACTGACTCAGGGTTTTTGGATCAGAACCACTAGACTTAGGCTGAACCCTTATCAATAAAAATGGCAGTACAGTTTGTGTTAGACGCTTTACAGTGACTTGCATGTGGCTTCTGTTCCCTAGGGTAGAGGGATGTTAACAGATCAGTGATCACAACAGACGCCTGAATGCGCAGTCAGTGACGTGAGTGGTCAAGGGGACTACTGTTAGAACTGCTCAACTCGGTATCGTAGGCTTCTTCTGAAGTGCCATTCTTGTACACAATACACTGGAAATGTGTCAACTGTGGCTCTGTATCGTCGGATGAATAGAAACCAAAACTAAATGCGGGTTCTACCTGACAAGTGTAGAGCGCTTGTGGTCAGATTATGTTAGCTGCTTCAGGTGTCTTAACGACAAGATTGCCTCTCAGAGAAAAACAACACACACTAGCTCACTATCGGTGTCCAGACAGGTACTGCCTGTCGATTTGCAGTCTCCGAACGGGTCACTCCATTGCAGATTGGCAGCTATGGTCACACAAATTAACCAACACTCCCAGCCAAACTCAGCTGTTACATTACCACAGATAGTTCTGTCAAACCCATTCGCAAAGAAGCACTAGATCCGAGTTTCGTTCTTGTCAGAGCTCTGCAGTAATGAATTTTCGTGCTACGGTCATGACCAGAACTCCGATCACTCTTTCGTGAGGGAACGGTGTTTACCACTATGCCAACACTCACATGCCAATATAGCTGAGCGTTTGCATTTGACAATTCAATCGTGTTTTTGTGAACACAATAAGGCAGTGGTAGGCATGGCTGCCTTATGAAAGCGTGACCGGAGTTCTGGGTCAGATCGTGACAAGAATATTCAACACTGGTCGAAGGGAGATGACCAACTTGTCTACTTCCTTGCTACAGCTGTGAAAAGTTGTGAGTGATCTTCGATATGTATGAACCAAAACCTCCTAGTACACACCAGTCTACTTCGACGCTCGATTTAGCCGTGGAGATCTCCTCGTAACGAACTGACGTTTACACCGCCACGAATTATTATTGGTTATCAGCTCATAGCTACAATGGCTGTTCATTGTTGTACATTCAACCACCATCCAAGTCACGTTTACCAATACCTAGTATATATATATATATATGCCTGGGCTTCCAAATCCTCAGTAGTATTAAAATGTATGTGCATCCTGTAGTTAACAGGGGTCCACCAGCTGGCGATAAAACTCTGATCCGACTGCGTCCGAAATAGTGGTTAAAAAAACTACACCGCATTAGAAAACAAACAGCGTTTGCGGTGGACG